>JAJOOO010005125.1:0-82778 GCA_029582685.1 Solanum piurae
ACATGTTTATCTTTATCGCTTTCAGTTTTTTAGTTTCAGTTTTGCTAGATCTAGTTGGGGCATGTCCCAACATTTCTAGTCAGTTTAGAGGCTTATTTCAGACATAGTTAGATTCAGCTTAGTATTGAGTTAATATCTTATTTCCATTAAACTCATCAGTTATCAGTTATCTCAGTTATAATATATGGGTATTCCCCATCTTTTCATTTTAAATTATGATTTAGCTTCCGCATCAGTTTATTATCTTTCGTATGCTCATGATCATGCCGGCAGGGTTAGCTTGGGATCACTTGTGGTCCTAGGTCCCGTGTTCGCGTCTCGGGGTAGTCTCGGGACGTGACAACATATATCCAAGATACATGTATCTGATGAATAAAATATAATACAAAATGTAATTTCGAAAACTAAAAGAATTGCCTCACTAATGGATTACGTAATTGGCGAATGGGATTAGTCGAATTTTAATACGAGTACAAAACACGTGATCTAGCGGGGGGCCGGCGTGTCAACGTGGCAATCCAATCCAATAGAAAAAACTAAAACGTGATTCAGTATCAGGTGGGACCCAATATCTGTATCTTCTAGGGGAAACCAGACGACGATAGGAGAGTGAATTCACGCGCCATTTGCCCAAGCAAAGTATAAACCTTCCTTCACGGTCAACGTCCGCCGTACTCCGCCATATTCTTCCCGTCGTCAGCGATTTCTCCTTGAATATCAACACTGAACCTAAGTTTCCGGTGAACACTCGCCGTTAATTCAACCGGATAGTATATACGGTACGACATCCGATTTTGTTTCAGGTAATTGACTGAACATCCACATGTTAATCGAGAAAATATGTAGTAATTAATGTGTTCGTCTTTGATTGATTTGATATCTATTAATGTGTTAGTCTCTCCTGTTCTCATTTGCTCGCTCTGTTTTAGATGATTATGGTTTCATTTTTAGTCGGGTTAGCTGCATAATTTGTGAATCCTTGTTGAGAAATTCCCTTGCAATTATAGTGATTATTGAATATAGGAAGAAGAAATTCGTGACTAAATAGATTTAGCTAGATTTTGCTCGTTGATTTTGGGAGTAGTTTTTGAAAATTTAACTTCAAATATTTGTTTTAGATGATTATGGTTTCATTTTTGGGCGTTTTAGCTGCATAATCCGTGAATCCTTGTAGAGAAATTTGCTTGCAATCATAGTGATTGGTGAATATGAGAATAATTTCGTGACTAAATAGATTTAGCTAGCGATTGACCATTGATTTTGGGAGTAGTTTTTGAAAAGTTAAAACTGGTCTTTCTGGGACTTCACTCACAAAACTTATATCTTTTCCAAGTAAAATGCATGTCCAAGCACAACTTCAAAAACTCAAATTCTGAAGTTTTAAATTTCAGCTTCAAATATATTGCCAAACAGGAGCTTAATTTAGAAATTATGAGTTCATTGTCATCCTTAAAGATACCATAACTAATCCTGATTATTGCTAAATTTTGTTTTATATTGGCAGTTTCTTCATAGCGTCGTCATACTTAGCAAGTTTTAAAATTTGGCTAATATTCTTTCCGTGGTGGTTTTGTTATGTCTGCCTGGTATATATGAATTGATTACATAATAATCCAATAGTTGGGCGAGAAAACTGGTGTATGTTCTAATTTCCACGATTTGTTTTTTCTTTTGTTGATGCAAAGCTGTGACTGAGATTTATGAGGTCATCAATATGGGTGACTTACCATGTCCACCATATTCTAACAAAAGATTGGAGGCGCGGATGATTAGCAAGGAAAAGCTACCGAAGATTTGTTTAGTTGCTTCTGCTACAAAGCACTTCTCAGCAAAGACTTTGAAATGTATAACTAAAGTGAAACAGAGTGTACAGACTAGTGGAGCTGCTGGTGATGTTGTCATATTCTTGGCTACCACTGCTGTTCTAGAGGTTGTACGAAGGCTGAGCAAAGCTAGATGTCCTTTTATTTGGCACGGTTTGCAGGCGCTGCAAGCTTTATGTTATCCACCACTTAAGTGGATCCAAAAGTGGGTTCCTTTGGAGCCATTGGTCAGACAATTGCAGGTGGGTTTCTGTTCATCTTTTAGTGCATATAATTCTTGCAATTCTGGGAATACTTGCATTCACTTTTTGAATTTGTTATATTCTACTTGTGAATTTTTGACAACTATTTGGATGTTACCAATTCATCTTTAATCTGCTGTATGATTGCACATCTGGTTATCTGGAACTGTTTTTCTTTGCCTGCCTTGAGTTTTTCTGGTGCTTGTTTGCTTGACAACATTAGTGAAAAGAACCAATGTCTTTTGTTTTTCAATAAATTATGTGAGTATTGTGACATTTCCGTTGCCTATCTATCTTTTCTTTTCTACTTATGTTTCTGAAGATTACAAGGAGAACAACCCATTTGTGTTTTACATTCGATATATGACGTCAATATGTTAAACGTTTCTCATGAGTTGAAAGTGCTGCAGAAGGTTTTGGACTCATTATAAGCATGTTCATAACCACCTTGGTCACAATAAAGCAAACAACATTTGTGATTCAGATGCTAAATCTTGAGTGTAATGTTGACTTTTTCCCATATGGCTGTAAATCCTTTTACATGAGAGATCCAGGTTCTGGTTTTTGGCCCAAATATTTCTCTTTTATTTGGCTATTTTTGTTGGTTACTGTTTTCGTATTTTAGAGAGCACCTCTTGTTTGATTTAGTGCCTAAAAAAATAATCTCTTCTGGCACTTGGCCTTCCTTACAATTGTATGTTATCACTGCTCATTTAAGTCACCTCAAATGTTGGATTCTAGAAGCGGTCTTGAAGGGCTTTAATACAAGGAATATTATATAATCACAGCAGATGAACTTCTTTTTGTTTGGAGAGATGGTATATGTTTTATTGCTGCAGCACTTCATAGAAGATAAATTGTTGACAGCCAAGACTACTTTAGTTGGTTATTTGTTATTAGATCTAGCATGCATAACTTAATTTTCTACACTTCTGTGTAATCTGCTTAACTTAATATTCAACGCTGTTGTGTAATCTGCTTAACTTAATTTTTTATACTGTTGTTTATTCTTTTCAATTTTTTTCCTTTCAAATCGATTGGTGTTTCTATTGTAATGACTATGCTTATTTTGGTAGAAATTGTCTAGGCCAATGCTATTGCTCTCAATTGCAACAGTTTTCTCCGATAAGTCATCATCTACGGGAGAAACGACACCAAACGACTTTCATCATTCTCAAGCATATCCACAAGCAAGGTAGGTGTACCATTCGAAGTATATTTTCTTTGGAAGTTTCTCGCTTCCTGGACTACAGCAGCTGTCTAATGGCAAAAAGGATATAGTAATAGAAGAGTTTATAATTTCATGTCAAGTTCAGATGCTTGTATTTTGGCTTCTCTTTATATTGTTTGGTGTATGCAATGATTATGATACACAAGTCATTATCTTAAGCTTCTACTCGTTCAACCACAAACACAGAAAATAAATTATTACTCCCTCCGTCCCATTTTATGTGGCAACATTTGACCGGGCACGAAGTTTAATAAATAGATAAAGACTTTGAAATGTTTACCAATTGCCCTTCAAAAAAATAGACTTATTTTCTCTCTCCTAATAAATGTATTGGAGTACTCTTTTCAAGATTAAGTGGGACCAACAAGGGTAAAAGAAGAATTATACCTTTAAATACTTACCAAATAAGGAAATGTGACATTCTTTTTGGGACTGACCAAAAAGGAAATGTTGCCACATAAAATGGGACGGAGGGAGT
Organism: Solanum piurae; assembly: GCA_029582685.1. Lineage (NCBI taxonomy): Eukaryota > Viridiplantae > Streptophyta > Magnoliopsida > Solanales > Solanaceae > Solanum > Solanum piurae. The sequence goes on from JAJOOO010005125.1 coordinate 3,775, forward strand.
AGGATTTATGAAATTAAAGCCACAATAAGAATGAGGATTACTCCTTTCGGGGTGGCTCAGATGGTTTGGCTTGGGACTTCCATAATGGAGGTCTCAAGTTCGAAACCCCTTTTGCTTGTGCCAGCAAGGGGGTTGACCTTCTGGGTCGAGCTCATCTCAGGGGCTTGCCTAGTGCGGCTTACCTCTCCCGTATGGTTTGTGAGCTATTACACAAAGGTGGGGTTTACCCTGTGCTCACCCAAAGGGTAGCGGCTATTGGTTCCCTAGTCATAAAGAAAATGAGGATTACGATCTTAGCTAGTCCTACACTGAAACCTAATTCTTTTATTGTTCAATTTTGTTGTGATGTTTGGAAACTGTAATGAATATGAATTTCCCAACAATAACCACGTGAAACTTTGTGAAAAACAAACAACAATGACAACATGAAAGAAGATCATTCATGAGATTCAACAGAAATTATCATTTTTTATTTTTCTTGGGCTGTTCTCAAATTCAAAATTGTTATTCAGCTTTTAATGTAATTACATTGAACCATACTGTCAACAACAACAACAATAAATTGAAAGATAGGAGGTCTAGCAATTATACTTGTGTGATCACTTTCTTTATGGCTTGTGTGATCATGTTTCTTCGTGAAATTGGTTTTCATTATCTCTTTATGAAAATTGTGCTCTCCAGGTTCTTATTAAGGTTATTAGTTTTAATGTATGCTTCATGGTTTTCCTTACAGATCTCATGATGAAGTACAGGATGATGGTTATCCTCAAAGATGGTTGCTAGAACTCCATAAGGAACTGAGGGAGGAGGGTATTAGTGTACCTGAGAGGTGAGGTGACCTCCTTCACTTTTGTCAGTCTCAATGCTAGACTGGTGGTACTGGGGGAAAAAGTGTTGCTTTGACGTGCCATATTTTCATTTTAGTAGGTTTTATTTAATTATGCTTTCCCGAAAAAAGGAAGAACACAAGAAAAGAGAGACTTAAAAGGAGCTCGTCGCACCGGGCTTGCCTAGTGCGGGTTACCTCTCCTATGTGGTTTGCGAGCTATTGCATAGGCCCAAAGGATAGCGGCTGCAGGTTTCCCTTGTCATAAAAATAAAATTAAAAAAATAGTAAAGCTTGCTAAGTCAAACTTCCTTATTATTTAGTGTGTCCTCTTTGATTCTGTATTTTTCTTTTCTACTGGCTTTGATATGCATTACTTGAGCCAAGGGTCTTCCGGAAATGGCCTCTCTACCTCCACGAGGTAGGGGTAAGGTCTGCATACACTCTACCCTCCCGAACTCCACCTGTGGGATTACACTGGATATGTTGTTGCTAAGTCAGACTTCCAGTTATCTACAAACGTAGTTGCTCTTTGATGCATTACACAAGTATTCTTTTCTTAACAATTTCAATTTCTATTTGACTAATTTGTCACTGATACTAACAGTTAAATTGAAATTTTAATGTTCCCTGGTCAACCTGCTAACAGGTTGAATGATGATGAGCTCCGTCAATTCTATGCTGCTGCAAATGGTGATTTTGTTAGGCTGCTTTCCTCAGTTAAGAAAACCATTAAATGGCGGCAGAGTTACACATTTCTTTCACCAGAAGAACTTAAGGCTTGGTCTCCTTTCATTTTTTGGCACGGCAACGATGCCAATCAACGGCCTTGCCTCATCATTCGCCTTGGACTTGCTTGCTCCAACCTGAGATCGAATGGAAAATCTCTCTTGATAAAAGCAGTTGGTATGCATATCTTTCTTGAGTAGTTTATATATCAGTGCAACTGGAATACATGTAAAGACTGTCACTGGTGACTCAATAATATCATTGCAAGTTTTAATACGAGTCAAGTATGCTATAAGAGGCTGAGGTCAGGTTCTTCAGGATAGAATAGTATAATCTGCTCAAGTGCATGTCATAACTCAGGTTTAGAGTTGTCATAGAAAATACAACCTGTACCCTTAGTGAATCAATCCTCTTTGCTGCCGATATGTAATTGTTACAGAAAATTTTGACCAATTTTCTGTTAATTGAACTGGGTTGGCCTGGATAAACCTCTTTGTTCTATGCCAACATCTGAGAAACCTGAATATGCTTAGTAAACTTGGGAATTAGGGTCTGGGATAATGGCTATCACTGGGATAACCAATCCTGAGTTTTAATTCTTTTGCTAGTTTCATGGTATCCAAGTAAAAGCTGCTTCAATGGAAATTTCATTGCAGGATTTTCTGTTAAGCAGCTCAATTGCTCTTCGAATAATTTGTCAAATTTGCATGGCATGAAATCACTGATATTTTCTGGTCTGCTTTTTGGAATTCATACCCAGACCCCACTTGTGGGATTTCACTGGGTATGTTATTGTTGTTGTATTGCCAGCCATTTGGTCTCAGTTTTTCATGTAAACTTCTTCAGTTTGCATGCTGATTTTGGATAGAATTCTTATTGAGGTTTTGATTCCACAGTTTCGCAGATTGAGCACGGTATTCTGAGAATGGTCAATGTGGAACATCCTCAAGTAACTGTTTTGATGGACTGTGAAGGACTCTCTCCCTTTGGTTTTCCCATACACATGATGAGATCTTGTGCTATGCTCTTGCAGGATCATTATCCTAATCGTCTTAGCTCTTTGATTATAGGTCGGCTCCCTCAAGTTGCCCAAATAATAATGCAAACTTTCTTTCAGGTAACTCCATCATTGATGCATTTAAAGATTTCACCTCCACCCCAAGAAAAAGAAAAAAAGAAACCAGCAACTCCTGCCCCCTTTCCTTACAGGTGTTAGAAATGTCTTATTAATTTACTTGCCATTGAGATGAAATTTTTAAGAAAAGGCAGTGTGGGCCAATGTGGCTGGTATTTGTGGTGGCAGGATGGTTAACATGTCACTATGTAGCTTCTAAGTAGGTGATGTCTGACCTGAAATTACTGTGGTTGACACAGGATAATCCACGTCAACCAAAAAGGCTTTTGAATTTAAAAAAATGTGTTGGTTACTTGGTTGGTGTTGTTGGTTCAGAGAACGAGTCACATGAATCCACAAGTTGCTTGATTTTGACTTGTGATGATCAAATAGTTGTGAATTGGTTTTGATTACTTCTGCTGACAGGGGGAGGTTTTCCACTATTTGTGGGGATCATAATGAAGAAATTGTATGTAGTCATCACTTCAGTAAGATTTTACTAACCATCCATACCTCTGATAGACACAAAAGGACGCTACCTTCCCTCATGAGCTACTTCTTTTTGTTTATTTTCATGTCATTTGTTTTTTTTTAAATCACTGTTCTCCCTTCTAGCAAATCTGTTTTTGCTTTCCCATAAAGAATTGGGTTACTTATACTTATAGTTTGTGGGGTAATATTTTGTAAACTCAGTAGGGGTATTTAGGAATCCAAAATTCAATTGTTCATTTGTCCGGTACATAATCCTCTACAGTAAACACACAATGTTCTCTCGACTACATAATCCTCTCTTACAATCCAACACGAAGGAAGGGCTATCTCATCTTCATTTAAACTGACCGGTTAAGACTTCTGCTTGTTGGTGTATTGCCCAGATTATTATCTCGTGGTTTGGATTTTGATTGGTTATGTTGGATTAATATGCACCTCTCCAGGTTAACTACTGATTATAGTATGGAAATGAAAATTTACTTTGTTTGCATGATTTCATTGATTTGTATGTATGGCTGCATTACTATTTACATCAAACTAACATTGTGCTTGCAGGTGCTTAAACCAGCCACACGCCAAAAAGTGAGGATTATTGGGAGAAACCATCTAGAGTTTCTATCCAATCACCTTGATTCAATCCCTCCGTTTCTTGGTGGAAACTGCTCATGCTCAAAATGCTCAGACCAGAGCAATGCAGAAGGTGAATCCGATGAAGCTACAAGGACAGAACCAACACCTGATCAAGCGAGCAGACCTGAAACACATGATCATGTGAATGAATCCGATGAGGTCACTCTAACAGAACCAGCCCCTGATCAAGTGAAAGATAGCCTCGAGTTTAATCATCACAACGTCTCCAACACGAGCGTCTGCAGAGAAGAACTGATAAAGACCATCATCATCGGTATACTGATGGTGTGGGTATTCATTGCTGTGATTGTGGCTATGGATTATCCAGAAAGATGGCCTCTTTTGCGTTCGACTTAGATAATAAAATTTGTCCTTCTTATGCAGAATCACAAAATCTGCACTCTCTCACAAGCAATAGATTTCTAGTTAGACATCGGTATACATCATATAGTAGTAGTATTTTCGTAGAGGATTTACATAATTACTTGTCTATGTTTAGTACTTTGAAAGCACTGGGACGAGTAGATTTTCACATTGGTAACTACTTATGATCAATAAAGCTACGAGGATTCATATAGCTGGTCCTAACTTGTTTGAAGCGGAGGCGTAATGTTGTTTCCTATGCTTGTTACATATAAAAAGATGGGGTTAATGATGATTCATAAGTTATTTATTCCATTTTTTAGGTTCCAAATTATATCCACTATGGAGAATTGCTTATTCATATAATCGACTTTAGCTTGTTTAGTTTGATGTGGTTATTGTTGTGTGTCATTACGATAAGCATGAGGAACAAAGAAATATCACGAGTAAATACTATGACTACTAGTATGGAATTAGTTCCAAAATAATAATAATACTAATATACGAACTGTAAGAAAATAACAAAAGATCACTATTGACGAAGAACTTTTCTAAATCACTTCAAAAATACGCGGTGGATTGAAAATGAAAAGTTTTTAAAAAATGATAAATGTGGCTGCTGGGATTCTAGCCCAGGTCTCCACGGCCACAACGTGGAATTCTTACCACTAAACTACAGCCACAAGATATCTTAATTAGTTCTATTTTCTAATTTATCTTAATAGCGTAATTAATCATGTTCTTTACCGATTAATCTTTGGTGTGGAACATATTTAAACTGTATTAAAGCTTTTAACCGCTGTGTATTTATATTATTTTTTTGTAATATATAATATAATGCATTCATCAAATCCAGTGTAAATTATTAATATATGATTTATATTTCAAATTTTTGATGATTAATATTGTTTTTTCTGCATAAAGTGAAGTGCATATTATATATTATAGAATCTTATCATCTAGTCTTTGATCTACTAGATATTAGTTACATGTGTCCACTATCAAATGGTCAATCGAAATTGCATCCTACCCTATAGAATTAAGAATTATAAATGTTCCCTCTGATTAGAAAAAAGGCCGACAAGAGATTCCATTAATAACAGGTCATTTTGATCCTTTGAAATAACTCGATGAATTTAGTGGATCATTTTCTTTTTATAAAGACTAAATTCACTTATTTTGACTTTTTTTACATCATATTGTGGAGTGAATCTCGAAAGATATGAATAAGATGATTCTATTTCTCAATCTTTTTTACTTGCTCCTACGAATCAAGTAAGAGATCCATTCGAGAAAAGGGACTATAGTTGAAGTACTGAGCCTCCCGACATTATTATAGGCTTTGTCTATAAAATAAAAATGCAAGCAATAAAACAAGAAAGTTGATGAACCATAACCAAAGCTATGTGTTTGGTTGCATTAATTAATTAAAACAAAAGATTAACACTCAACAACCAATTATTCATGCAAACACTGTTTGACTAATTAATTAAGCGAGTAGAGATAAATGCTATATATTGGTTATGCCACTAATTCACTTTTGCAGTAACAAAAAGTTTAAATGGTAGAAAAATTAGTAATCTACTACTCAAAACTATTAGGATTAAAATATGCTAAAAGTAATAAAAGAAGGCAAGGCATTTAGGTCCAAAACAAAATTATCAAACTACATCTTATAACTGAATTTAAATATTGTTCAAATACTTGGAAACATAAAGTTGAAAATATGTTTTTGAAACCAAAAAACAGACATCACAAACAAGAGACTTAATCAAACAAATTGAAACCCATGTCATCATCTGACTCCTCAGCAGGCTCATCCTTCTTCTCCTCCTCCTTAGCAGCAGCAGGAGCAGCTCCAGAACCAGCAGCTGCAGCAGGAGCAGCAGCAACAGCGGCAAACTTGCTAGGATCCGCGAGGTATTCCTTCACTTTGTCAGCTAGAGGGAAAGAATAGTCTGTTTCAATTGCAACGGCCAACACATTCTTGTAGGCGTTGGTGAACATGTGTGGCGCAGCAGCAAGAGTTGGGTAAGAGATGGCCAATGCCAAAGAAGTAACCATAGATACTCCCATGGCAAACTTCTCAATGAGATCATCCTCAGTCAGGTCAAGAACCTCAGGGCTGAAGACGGATCCATTGTCGTAAACAGAGAGAACAACAAGACCATATGAGAATGGCCTAATTCCAAGTTTGGCAAGCAGGGCAGCTTCAGAGGAACCAACTTTATCACCCTTCTTGATGAGTTCAACAGGAGTGATAATTTCAACAGTACCCTTGTTAATCTTAGTTGGGATGTTGAGCACCTGCAAAAATTATATGGTAAGGTAACGAGATATAACTTCTAAACACAAGCGAAAAAAAAAAAAATTCTTTCGTGGAATGAGGCACGCACCTGGAAGAAAGAGGTCTGAGATGGATCAAGACCAGTGTTACCAGGAGGGACAACAACATCAACTGGAGCCACCAAACCAACACGAGCAGGTGCTCCAACCTATTAACATATAAATACAAGCCCAAACTTCAGCATAAGACATACTAAAACTTGGAATCAATTCAAACATCCAACATAAAACATGTCTTCAACAATTCAAAGAAATGCAAGACAAATTGACGAAACACAATAAAATAATATTGAGAGCAAAAGCATATACAAACCATAGGACTTTTTCTGTTAAATTTCAAGAGAAAATGACCTTTATAAAACTTTCAAATATAACTAGTAAAAAGTCGACATCTTAATGGAATTCATGCAACACTCGAAACACATATGTAACATGATTAACATACTTTAAACTGATTCCCAAACACACATAGAAAGAGCCATAAACATAAGCAAGTCTCATCATTTTACAGTATAAAAAGAGTAGCAAATAATTTACCTTGTACTTTGCGACTTCCTCACTCACTTCCTTGAGGTCACCCTTGGTGAAGATCAATCCCACATTACCCTATAATAAATCAAACAACAAATTCAGTACAGCTGAGTAACTTATACTATGAAATCCAAAAAAACATGCTTAGAAAATACACATTGAACATACAAATGGAAAAGTTCCTTTACTTTTATCTTTTACTGTATCAAATTGAAATATCAAAACACGATACCGGAATAATAGACTGTTAAACATAGATTACACCATTGGTGAAGATCAATCCTACATTACATTAGTATAAACTGAACAACAAATTCAGTACAGTCAATTGAGTACTACCTATACTATGTAAGCAAAAACTTGCTTTATTGTTAAGTTGTTCGGACTCTCCAAAAATGTTGCCGATATAGCTTAATAGTTTATTGTATCAGATTGGAATATCAATCCTACATACTCTAGTATAAACTGAACAACAAATTTAGTACAGTTAACTGAGTACTACCTATACTACGAAAATAAAAACATACTTTATCATTTTCTGTATCAATTGATCGGATTCAATACAGCACTACCCTAGTATAAATTGAACACCAAATTCAGTACAATTAACATGTTTTGAATATATAGATATACAGAATTTGAATGTCAAAATGGTAACAGGATATCAGTGAGGAGGAAAGATACTTACAACAAGGAGAGGGATGAGATTGAGGATGGTCTCATTGCCAGTTTTCTCAGCATGAACTCTAATAGTTCTCTTCATCATAGTATTCTTCCCCATGAGAACAACAGAATCGCCTCTCAAACCCTTTCTAATACTCTGAAGCTGATTAGATCCAACATTATCAGCAGCAGCCACAAGCACCTGAGTAAAATCATCCAGAAGTTGACACATCTTGGTATCATAAGCGATCTTCTTCTCAGCCTTAGTTGCTTTTGGAGCCATTTGAACTGGTTTTCAGATGAAAACTAACAAAAAAAAACCCTAAAAGTGAAAAGAAGAGATTTTTACTACAACAAAAAGAGGGCCAAGACGAATTCAACTTTCAGTCAAGGCGGACAGCAGCGGCGCCGTCACTTTAACCTCTTCAATTCAGATCTATGGTTTGCTGAAAAAAAGGAGAAATGAGAAAAACCCTAAACCTGATTTGCTCTATGAAGTGATGGAGAAGATGATGGTGAGTTTATATAGTGATGGGTAATTGAATGACCTAAATTGGACGGTGTAGATTGATTGGATTTTGAGGGTGAGGATTGTTTTGGGAAATGGGCTGGATATCTAGCTTTGGTTTGGCCCAAATTCATACGATCGATCCGTCTAGTTCGTTTAAGAGATTCGACTCAAATTCATATGATTCGTCTAAATTCGTTCAAGTTTTACTCGATTTGGGCTAGAGTGATATTGTGGTTAAAATACTTGAATTTAGAGGGTGGTGATTCTCTTGGAAATGACTGGATATCTAGAGTTGGATTGGTAAACTCTGGTTCAAGTGGCAAAATAGGCCCAAATTCATATGATTTGTCCAGATCGTTTAAGTTTTAGTGGATTTTGGGCTAGAGTGATATTGTGGTTAAATTACTAGAATTTAGAGGGTAAAAGTGGTGATTCTCTTAAAAATGGTCCAAATTCATATGATATGTCTAGTTCGTTAAAGTTTTAGTGGATTTGGGCTAGAGTGATACGGTGGTTAAATAACTTGAATTTAGAGGGTGGTGATTCTCTTAAAAATGGCCCAAATTCATATGATACGTCTAGTTCGTTTAAGTTTTAGTGGATTTGGGCTAGAGTGATATTGTGGTTAAATTTCTTGAATTTAGAGGGTGGTGATTCTCTTTAATATGGCTAGATATCTAGCGTTGATTTGGTAAACTCTGGCCTGGGTGGCAAAATTGGCCCAAATTCATATGATACGTCTAATTCGTTTAAGAGATTGACTCAAATTCATATGATCCATGTAGTTCGTTTAAGAGATTGGATCAAATTCATGTGATACATCTTAGTTCGTATAAGTTTTTTTAGTGGATTTGAGCTAGAGCAATTTTGATTGGTTAAATTTACTTAAAATTAGAGGGTGGTGATTCTCTTGAAAATGGGCTGGATCTCTAGCTTGGTTTTGTAAATATGGGCCCATCTAGGGATGATGAAAAGAATGATTTGCAAAATTATTTATATTTTTCATTAAAAAATAATAGCATAAATATATATTTTATTGAACGACAAGGACTTATATAAATTCAATATTTAACAAATGACGTAAATGAGTCTTTGTTCAAAGATTAACGTCATATTTGAATTTTTTCCTTAACAATAATAATTATAAAGTAGTTAGTATAGAGAATCGAAAATTAAACTAATCCTTTGGATTATTATTAAAAATAACAAAAGGGGAATTTAATACACCCTCATGTTGATTAACAATTTTGTTTAGAGCCAAACTCAATTAGATTATTCACTTTCAGTTGAACTCTCTATTATTTGAATAATAATATAAAATTTGGTCCTAAATTAGGTGTATTGTACTGCTAATAACAACAAATTTCTTTAACCTAATAAATTTGAATTAATCGACTGATAACTAAATTTATTATTGTCATTAATTCGGATTTAGTCTAGCTTCAATTTAAATATTAAATACCGAATGAAAAACCAAAAAAAATAAGTCTGACATTTTCGTTTAACATTATATGGTTCACATGAGTTGTTGGTTCAACTTAATAGATTTTTTTTATTTGCACCATCACCTTGAAGGTTTGTGACTAAAATAATAATTTTTTTCATATAGTAAAAACTATTTTGATCATTGGTTATACGAAACATTAAAATAATCACAACTATTTCAGTGATTTATATATGAAGAACTAAAATAGTCCAACCACAGCAAAATAGTCAATGATGACATTACATACAAACAAACACTAGAAAATAAGTAACAAATTTTTTTCACGAAAAACACTTTCCTTTGCTACAAATACACCCATGGAGTAAAGTGATCTATGTTTGACACTATTAGAATCAAACGCTTATCATTATTCTAAAAAAAAAAGCAAATTTATTTGTTAATTAAGTCCATCAAACAAGTGTCATGACCCTGACCTAAACCATCTCAATCCCTTTACGAGTCTTGTCATAGGCAGAATGTTAACATTGTCCAACAGACCGTTGCATTAAAAAAATATAACATACTATCTTGTTATTGATATAATAAGGCACATGTATTCATAGCTTCATATTAAAATTCTTTACATCTTCGGGGGAAAAAAATTTGGTTAGTTGCATAATTCATGTGAAGCAAAAATATATTTAAATTATAAAGATTTTGTTAATAATAATATCTCAACTAATAAAGATAGAGTAGTAGTAAATATCTACTAGGAAAAAAAGACCAAATATTGACCTATAAACCTAAATAGCATATAACACTATTTACACCAAAAAAAAAAAATCAATCCAAAAAGACTAAGTAATTAATTTCAAGATCTCAATTTTCTTATAAAATAATAAAACACCATAATTTTTATAATCAAAATCTCAACATAATCTGGGATTCTAATTACTTCTTTCACTGTATTTTAAATATATATATATATTTTACAGGTACGTCTTTTTTCTTTAAATAATTTTTTATTTTATAGTGTATGCAAGATTTTTGTTTCAATAGGTAATGCGTATAAGATAAAGTTTTTTGTTTTTTGCTGAATTGATTAAGCAAAAAAAATAATTATTGATTGGATTTCAGTAATGGGTATTAAATAGATTATTTTTTTAATTGATTTTTGCTTTGTTTCTGCTAAATTCATTAAGTACTTGGTAATCTTGATTTAGCACAAAAAAAACAGATTAGATTTCAGTAATTGGTATTAAAAAGATCCTTTTTTAAAATTTATTTTTGCAGAATTTATCAAATATTTGCTAATTCTATTGAAATTATTTGTTTGATGTTAAAAAAAAATTAGATTCAGATCTGTAATTATTGCTAAGAAGGTTTGATTTCATTATCAGTTTCCCCTTTTTTGTTTTTCTGTCTTTAATTTATTTTTATATTATTTTTTTGCGTGTGTTGAAAGATTACTTTTTTATTTAAAAAAACAATATTTTTTTTAGGTTTATGTAATTTCTCTCTCTTGTTGGTAACGTTTGGTGTGATGGGTATTGTGGGGTTTTTGTTTTTTCATGTTCTATAAATTTGTTTGATTTTTTGCTAATTTTATTTGTATTCAATCTCTGCAATTGTAATTGTACTAATCAAGGTGATGATTTTGAGTTTAATTTAGTTTTTTTGTTCTTCTCTTCTCAATTTTGGGAATCAAGATTTCAGCTTTTTGTTTTTTCGATTTCTGTGCTATCTAATGATTATTTGTACCTCGATGATCGTGTTATTATATGTTGTTTTTCACTTTTTTGACTGAAAACAACCTCTCTACTCTTGAGGTAGGGTATTGTACCCTATCCAGACCCCACCTTGTGAGACTACACTGAGTTTATGGGATTTTCTTGTAGTGCAATATTTTTGGAGGATTTGATAGTCACATGTCAACATTTGTTAAGAGTCTGAGCAACGTAGATTTTTCATGAGTTAAAGGGAAAATGGGTTTCGAAAATTTTGAACTTGTTATGTTTTTTTGGGTGTTTGTGTTTAAGGGGTTGATTGATCTTGGATTGTCTTGAATCTGTTATTCTCTTTTCTAAAATTTGATTGATTTTTGGGTACAGAATTGAATTGATCTGAAAAAATGGCTTCCAATGGGAACAATCATGTATCCACAAAACCACCACCAGAGCCTTCACCGTTGCGAAAGGCGAAATTTTTCCAGGTATTACACAGAAGCCTCTCTGTAATGTGGTTAGTGTAGGATGTGTTTGATTGGATCTTTAGTTAGATTTATATATCGTGTTGAGATCGGTTTTGTCCATGTGGTCCATTTAAGCCCGTTTGAAGATTCATCGTGAATTGACTAGTTTTACATTAGTTGTCAACCTTACTGCAAACCCCCTCGTCTATCCTGGCTTGGGACTATCAATACTAGGAAATTCACACTGGCATAGTTTTTACAGTGTAATTTCACAAGTGGGGTCTGTGGAGGGTGGTGTGTATGCTTAGTCGGTTACCTTACCCCTACGTTGTGGAGGTAGAGAGGTTGTTTCCGATATAGTTAATATTCCTTGCCATTCTTGAATGACAGGCTAACATGAGGATTCTGGTGACTGGTGGTGCTGGATTTATAGGCTCTCACCTTGTTGACAAACTGATGGAAAATGAGAAGAATGAGGTAGAGAGTTTTTTCGCGCTGTTTTTATGTTGTATAATCACAACTTACTGCGTCCTCGTAGATCAATGGTACTTTTTTACGTCGTGCTCAGGTGATTGTTGCTGATAATTACTTCACTGGATCAAAAGATAATCTAAAGAAATGGATCGGTCATCCAAGATTTGAGCTAATTCGCCATGGTAAAGCACTGGTTTTCGTTTTCTATTACTACTTGTTGTAACTTATGCCTCTAGTTTCTCACTATGTCTTTATAAACATTAGTGTTTTTGCTTTCCTTGAGCCGAGGGTTTATCAGAAACAACCTCTCTACCTGTTAAGGTAGGGATAAGGTTTGCGTACACTCTACCCTCCATAGACCCTACTTGTGGGACTATACTGAGTATGTTATTATGTTATTGTACGTTCATGAACCGTCTTGTTTATATCTTTTCTTCTTATGCAGATGTTACTGAGCCATTGTTGATTGAAGTAGACCAGATTTATCACCTTGCTTGCCCTGCTTCCCCCATTTTTTACAAGTACAATCCTGTTAAGGTTTGTAATTGCAGAAGTTTCCTTCTTTTCTTTATGTTCGTCACACTAGTTGTTACGTTGCTCTGAAGTTACGATTTCTGTTGTTTTTCTACCAGACAATCAAGACAAATGTAATCGGAACGTTGAACATGTTGGGACTTGCCAAACGAACTGGAGCAAGGTCGGAATCAGCCTCTCTCTGTACTTACTACTTTGTTCTTCTTGGTTATGTAGATTCTCTATCTCATCATTTGTTCATTTGTGCAAAACAGGATTTTACTCACATCGACTTCTGAGGTTTACGGAGATCCACTCGTGCACCCTCAAGATGAGACCTATTGGGGCAATGTTAACCCAATTGGTACGTTTTTTAACTTTATGATATTGAAGTAATCGAAATAGTGAATGGTCTTGTTCTTAAACTAAGATAAGATAATAAGGTCGATCAGTTGAGGAGTCAGTATTTTCACTAAGGGGTTCGAAATATGAAAAGTAAACATGTGAAGAAGTTCAACATCTGCTAATTTTATGCAAATTTTCAGGAGTTAGAAGTTGTTACGATGAAGGCAAAAGAGTGGCTGAGACTTTGATGTTTGATTATCACAGACAGCACGGAATAGGTAAACCTTTCTTCTGTGAGCACATATGTTTTCGCGTTGCTTCCATCAAATCTCTTCTGATATGATCGAAAAAACAGAAATAAGGATTGCTAGGATCTTCAACACTTATGGTCCTCGAATGAACATTGATGATGGTCGTGTTGTCAGCAACTTCATTGCCCAGGCAATTCGGTATTGCTTCTGAATGTTTCTGTTAACAGTTTTCGTCAACTTTGTTACCTTAACTCAGTTTGATCGTAAGGAGCCAACTTTGTTTTTGCACACTGCAGTGATGAACCCTTGACTGTCCAGTTACCAGGAACACAAACGCGCAGCTTTTGTTATGTTTCAGACATGGTAAGAACTAATCTTTGAGCGATTTGACTTTCTTTTATAACGATGGGTGTCTGGGCCTACTTCCATGCACCTTGATTATACCACTGAGTACGTGTTACCTACCACCAACACAATCTAAGGTTGTGCAACGCTTAGCAGATGGAAAGAAATCACCTATAACGTTCTTTTATCCTTTGACTTACCTTCCTTTCTTGATGAGTAGGTTAATGGCCTTATGAGACTTATGGATGGAGAAAATACAGGACCAATTAACATTGGAAATCCAGGTTAGTTCGCTTCCAATTCCTCTCTATTTAACTCGTAAAAAGGTTAAAATTTTGATACATCATCGTTCATTACTAATTCGATCCTCTATCATCAGGTGAATTCACAATGCTTGAACTCGCGGAGAATGTGAAGGAGGTAAGTAACCCTTATATTAGCTATTTTTGGCAAACGACTTAAGATTTTACCCTTTCTCTTCCAATTAGTGAAGTGCTTAGGGATGAACCAATGGTCTATTGAAAAGAGCCTCTCTATCTCCCAAGGTAGGGGTAAGGTCTGTGTACAATCTACTCTCCTCATATCTCACTTGTGGGATTACTCAAGAGAGATAAAGGGTAATCTAGACTAGTACTTTTATGATCGAGGCTATTAAAACATTGAAGAGTCGGATACATAAATTGTGTGTTTATCTTGTAGCTCATCAACCCGGAAGTGAAAATTATCACCGTGGAGAACACACCAGATGATCCTCGACAGAGAAAACCCGATATCACAAAGGCAAAAGAGTTGCTAGGGTGGGAACCAAAGGTCAAGTTGCGCGATGGTCTTCCTCTCATGGAGGAAGATTTCCGCGATAGGCTCGGGATTTCAAGAAAGAAGTGAGAAAAACAAGCATCCATGGTTGGGAATTGATGGAAAATGAGAGTTCACAAATATATATGTTTTTGCATCTTGGCTTTGGTTTATACCTGAGATATCAACTTTTGTTTCTCACAGTTTTTTTTGTTGCTTTGTCTTTCTGAATGGAGAATAAACTATGTCCAGCATCCATCTTTTATTATCCAAGAATATATTTTTGCTTGTTTTTTGTATTCGTGGTATCATCTAACACTGCTTCGTTGAAAATATTGCTATTTTTTTGTTCTTGTATGCTCGATAATATATGAAAAACTCGCCCCTATCGACAATAGACAGACAATACTTGCAAATAATGCAAAGCAAGCATCAATTTTGACGAGTTCAAAATGCAATATTTGTTGAAATGTTACAAGTTTCTCTATATATATTTACATTCCGATAGTGCGTACGTAGACCTTACCAACACATAGGTAGAGAGACTGTTTCTGATAGACTCTCGACTTAAGGAAATATACATATGAAAAGTAAGCAAGCTATATTATTTGATCAACACATTTTCAAGCAAATCTCATTAAGTAATTGCAAAACACTATCATCACTTGACAGACTTATAGCCTCTCCTTCCTTCTGTGAAAACCTTAAAAGTTCTCCATCCAAATTTCGTCTAGTTTTGCTGTAAAACGACTCTTTTCCCTTAAGAAAACGTACAACGTTGATAGCTACTTATTGATGGAACAGATAAATGGCAAGAGTAAATGTAGAAAATTGGTCGAAAAACTGATAGTTCTTTATGTATCCAGCTCTAAGTTATGACTGCTAACACAGTTGGCTAAAACAAAATCTATGAAAAGCAATATCGATAGATACTTATTGGTTGTAAGAATCGATGTTTTACATTTCGCGGAGGAGAAAAAAATGAGGTTTAAGATTAGAATGAAAAAAAGTTCTTAAGCTTCAACAGGACTCTTACTTTTAGGTGTCTTCTCCTTCTTAACTTTCTTTGTTGCTGCACTTTTGGTCTCAGCTTCAGTTCCATCTTCTATTCTGGCAAAGATTGGCGTTGCCTGTGCCATTACTTGACCGGCTTTTAGCCCTCCCCATTTGGTATCACTCTGAAAACAAGATAATCGATCACTCAATAGTTTTGCTAGAGAATCATCAAAGATATAGCAAAAGAGAGATGAATGTACCCAGCTAACAGCGTTGAATTGTTCCTCGGAGTAGCCAAGTTGGGAATATATTTTCAAGCTCAAGCCTGGTGTAATTGGTGATAGCGCGATTGATATGATTCTCATTGCTTCCAATACAATTACGAGATCCTAATGAATAATCAAAGGGAAAAATAAAGCATCTTAGAATGCAACGATGATAACTTCAGTGAGTTCTATACCAACGAAATTTAAGGAAACAGCTTGACGGAAAACCTTTGCTGCAGTTTCAAAGGCTGTGCCGCCTTGCTTGAAAAGAGTCCACGGTGCTTGTCCATCAATGTATAAATTTCCAGCATTACCAATCTCCAGCACAGTCTCACAAGCTGCTGATAATTCCAAATTTTGATAGTTCACGCGTGCTTTCTCTACCTATACAGACAACACATTACATCATCAAACACAGAGATGAGTTTTGGTTAGTCTATAAGCGCCTTACGCGGTTAAACTGCATTCTATGTACATCTAGAGGTTAAAAGGCATGCAGTAAGAGGAACTAGTCTGGCATAATGTACATCTCGATACATGAAAGGGGAGATGTGTTTACCAGTTTATCCACTGCAGCCTTGAATTTGTTTCCTTCTGCCGCAACATCTGAATCAACCGCCAGAGTTGATTGGCAGTTCTTTTTCAGAAGTCCAAGTGTGCGATTTAGAAGATTACCTGCATTAATAAACCTTAGGTCAGACTCAATATCCATGCCTACGTTCCAAAAGTAATCAGAACGAAATGACAATGCAACATATTTAAAACAAATTAAGTACCAATTGTATTAGCTAAATTTGCGTTTATCATTCTGATGAACCGTTCCTCTGAGTAGTCTCCGTCATTACCAAATTCTACCTCCCTGAGGAAAAAGTACCTGACTGCATCAGGTCCAAATCTCTGAACCAAGTCTGTTGGCTCGAGTGTATTTCCCAGTGACTTACCCATCTTCATTCCATCCTAAAATTTCAAAAATAAAAGAACAGCTGCATCAAATATAAAACAGGACTATACATGAATTAGCATAACTACATGCTTGCCTAAATGTTTTTATTGAAGTTATATAGCTTAAAACAGTATATGTATGAAATAATGTTAACGCAGTCCAGAGAGAAAAATACAAAATTATCTCAATCAAAGAAGACTGATGATGTATTTGAACAGACTTTTATCAATCATAGAAACGTTTAATGCATGCTTATACAAAGTTTCATATGAACGAAGAATTAGAGCAACGTCAGCAGATGTAATATTGGTATAGTAGTAAGAAACTCCTGAAACATATAGAACTTCATCTACTGTTGTTTATTTGTTTTTTCTTTCCCTTTTTCTTGGAGGGGTGGTTGGTAAGGAGATGGAATAGGTGATAACAAACTACAACTCAGACAATGTCGAAGAGCTAGATCTTCCAAGGTCAAGAAAAATATAGAGTAAAAGTTCCAACTGTAACGTAAATACCTTGGTCAAGAATCCATGACCAAATACCATCTTAGGGAGGCCAATTCCTGCTGACATTAACATCGCTGGCCAATAAACAGCATGAAATCGCAATATATCCTGTCAAAATTGTTTAAGGAGAACAAAATCGACGAGGAGACACATTGATTAGATGAAATTTAGCTAAATAAAAAGGAAAGTCTTCATCAATAAGAGGATTTTGAGAAAGTTCTCTAGCAACAAAGTACATGAACTATATAAACTTTCATATTTATTTCATTTAAACATAAACGAACTTTAGCTTTCCAATGTTGCTTAGTTATGATAACAAGATGCTTTTAGGTGTATCCAAAGAAGCATAAAAAATGAGAACTTTGAATGTATAAAAAAGATATTAATATCAAACATCTGAGTTTCTTCAAGGTTAACTGAGGAACAAAATCTATAATCAAAGATCAAGAAGATACTAATTGGCATACACCAACAAGAATAGCACAACTCCAGTGCCACTTAATACTTACGCTTGGACTTGAAACTTGAATGACATAAGAATGTAATTCATGTGTCTAACTACGTGCTTAGTTTACCCTTTTTGTATGAGTAACAATCTCCTTATCAGCCAAGTGCCAACGGCGACTAGATTTTGTAAGAAACTACCAAGGAAGTTCATGGAACTAAGATTGTCCAAACAAGATCCATAACAACCTCCCCCCACCCCAAACAAGCATTAGCTTATCTGAATTTAAATGTGACTAAAAGCATGGCATACCTTGCCAATTAAGTGGAGCGAGGCAGGCCATCCAGAAGAAATTGCAGTATCTAAACTGGCTAGCTCGCTATCCTCCAGAAGTGCAGATACATAACTGTTTGACCCAAAAAAGAGCAAAAGGAGAAGAAAATGATAACGGAGATTAAGCTACTACAACGGATAAATGGAACATCATATTCAGGGTACATAACAATGAGAGTCACTTGCTACTATGTTCATAACAACAGTTCAATTACTGAAATGTTGACTAGGGATGCTTTGGAATTTAAGAACCTTTTGCATGCAGCATGTGGATCGACCAGATTTAGAAAAGAACTTAAAGCCCTAGCAACATTATGTAGCATGCAACTAGCTAAGTTGAATCTATTTTGAAGTACAGGCAGTGAAATTTTTCAAGTTTACCCGAGATGAACCCCTGAAGCATATGGGAAAATAACAACCACCATGTAAAAAAAAAATTTATGAAAAATAAAGACTACACAGACGTTTTATTTATAAAGAACTATACAGGCACTTTCACAAAGGGAAAAGATGCCAACACTATTGAATAACATAATGAACAGAATCCAAACGAAGACAGAATATCAAAAGGTCAAAATATCTATATTTGCACCAGGCGCAAAAGAGATAGATGACTTACCCCAATAAAGCATCAAACCAGACATATATAGTCTGCTTCGAATCATTAGGAACAGCAATACCCCAATCTACTGATGCTCGGGAAATGGAGAAATCTTTCAGGCCATTTTTAATCCAACCTTGAACCTTTAAATAGTCTATATCAGTTATATTTCATAATGTTTTCAAACGAAGCAAACATGTAATGTGAATTATGCAAGAATGATGACGTGTAAACTGAGACAGCAATAGGAATAGTATTTCAGGAAACAGTATCATATAGAGCAAATGACAATAGTGCAGTGCGGAAATGAAATTCTTTTCTGGACAAATATCTTTTGGTTTATCGAATAATATAATTCATCTCTAGTGAACCTAGTTTGACTGAACTAATGTCATATCAACGGAAAATGTGAATTTTCACCTCCGGTTAAATTGATGCTTTGGAAAATCCAGGAAGTGTTCAAATTATTTACTATGTGTTATGAGAAGTGAGCAAATTCCAGGAATGAGATGTTTTCCAAACATAGATATTGTTTACATATTTCACCAAAGTCAATCTCATCTGTGTCTTTTCTAGCCTTTTTCAGGTGATATTATGAACCAATAAGGTGCAGAGTTTAAAATAAAAACCCAAATAGATATTCCAATCGGCCTACCTCATTTAGACGATAAGAAGGCTGCACGAAACCAGGGTTTTGCTTTAAAACTTCTTCCAATTGTTGTTGATACTTTGACAAGGCAAAAAAGTAATTATCTTCTTTTCTTTTCACACATGGCTTTAAGTGCGTAGGACAACAGTTATCATCCAGCAAATCCTTCTCGTCCTGCAACTCTTCCAATGTTACAAATGGACTGCCCAATAATAAACAAACTAGATTTAGCCATGCATAAATGCCAAAGAAACATGGATTTAGTTTGGATATTGCATAATTCGAATTCCTTGAGCTATAGAACATTCTTATAATCTCATGCATCCTTTATTTTACCTATTATACATCAATCTTTTTCTTATATGTAATGGAATAGTTTGTAGATAATATACTTGCACTAAGCCAGTGCGAGAAAACGTAATTACAAATTGTATAATCTATGTATTCAATAAGAGGCAATGTTGCAATCAATCACCACGAAATTGCTAGAAAAGTAAAAGATGGAAAATGGTTTCTATTATATATCAATCTTTTTTTTCCGCAACTGACTACTCCAAACAACAACCTCTGCCACAGCCCCAGTATTTTGTGCATGAATTCTGAAAAGAACATGGGAATGTAGATTTATGCAGCTTAAGGGCTCAAAGTCACAAGGAAGTCATTAGAAATTGTGTAACTAGGTTAACATCTTCCACCATGAATGAATTTTTTTATGGAAGAACCAATCAGTTGAATGCCTCATGCCTAGAGTGACTACTGACTACTGAGGCATGAAAAAAGATAGCAGTAAAATTGTATGATCCTGTATACTCCCTCCGTTTCAATTTGTTTGTTTTACTTTCCTTTTTAGTTTGTTTCAAAGAAATGTCTCTTTCCTTTTTTTGGCAACTCTTTAATTTCAACTTTCCACGTGGCATGTTTAAGACCACAACATTAAAGGACATTTTGGTACATTCCACATATCTTTAGTTTAAAACTACAAGATTCACAAGTTTCCTTTATTTTCTTAAACTTCATGACAAATCGAAACCAGAAAATAGAATTGAAATGGAGGGGTAATAGACTATGAGGACAAGAATGTCATATGAAGGGTACGCACAAGATTTCTTTGGAAAAATAAAATTGAGTTCTCACCTTGTACTCCTCACAATTGACACAATAAAGTCCCTCATAATCAGCCCTGTATATGTCACCATTTGCAAGAACCCGAGAGTAAAATTCCTTCACAATAGCTTCATGCTTTGGATCAGTTGTTCTGATAAACTTGTCATAACTTATGTCTAACTGCAGTAACAATTAAAGAAATAAAAAGGCATGGCGTTAGCTCAATTGATGAGAGCTCCCCTTACATGAACTAAACTCTTAATTTTGAACCCTCCACACCCAATCAAAAAAGAACATTCCAGATGCTGTACTTGAGAGTAAAAACAAATGAATTAGCACTAGTTGAAGAATATACATCTTTCCAGAGAGATTTATAAGCTTGTGATACAACGTCACAGTGTTCATTTGGGCTAGAACCATTAGCTGCAGCTGCAGTAGCAATCTTCTCTCCATGTTCATCTGTGCCAGTGATGAATATAACTTTCTTCTCAAGTAGCCTCTGCAAGAAAAGGAACTCTACAAACATCAGCCTATTTAAATTGCACATCAGAGTATACTTTGAGGAATCTGACATTATTCTATTTTAATTATGTCCTCCCTTCTACTTAAAAAAGCTAAAATCATATTCTGTGGCAGTCTATTCGTGGAGGAGGCATCTTTTCATCACAACCACAAGGAAGTTCATTGCTAAGTGAAAAAGGAGGCTCCGATTACCATCTATGCCTAACAAACTAAGTATATGAAAGAGTTCCAAGACTCCTGAATTCATATTCGAATAGACAACCAAAAACATGAATAGAGATGGCATAGGTCAACTATGACATCTTCCCCCTAAATATTATGACAAGACATCACCATAAAAGAGGCTATAACCTTGTAATGCAAAGGAAGACCAGCACATATACAGAATCATAGTAGGAACAAATGAAACTAAGATGCACTAAAGAGGTAATATGAAGATAGCTTCAGTCTGGAAATTTAGAAAATCAATCAACTACTAGATGAATCCTTTATATCCGTTCCTCTATATGCTGGCCCATTTCATTCTAATACTACTAATCAATCTATCTTAAATGCAAATTAGAGGATTTATAAAACTTGGGATTCTCTAAAATTCCACACTTCTCCCGGCACGAACAAACAAGTCTATAACCAAACTAAAAGCCCTCCATAAAATTATACTGAGAATTTAAAATCCTTCCTACAATTTAAACACAAAGTTCAAATCTTTGAAACAAACAATTACAATCTTAAAAGAGTGTAATGTGAGAATGGGTAACGGTGTCAGCAGCAATGGTGGTGTAATCACTACACTAAAGAGGTAGTGTGAAGATAACTTCACTCCGTCAAATTAGATAATCAATCAGCTACACCCCAATCTCACCCTAGCCAGGGATAACTATATGAATCCTCCATATACATTTGTCTCCTTTTGGGCCGATTTCATGCTAATACTATTAAAAATGATGTCTTTAATGCGAAGTAAAGAATTTGTAAGACAGAGATTCTTTAAAATCTCACACTTCTCCCTGCACTAACTTACAAGTCTACAACCAAACTAAAAGGACCTCCATAAAATTATACTGAGAACTTCAAATCCTCCATAAGATTTAAACATAAAGGTCAAATCTTTTTTTATTTTCTTTTTCTTTCATAACAGTGGTGTCCAGGTCAAACATAAAGGTCAAATCTTTGAGACCAACACTTGCAATCTTAAAGGGTGTAACTTGAAAACGAGCATTGGCGTCAGCAGCAGTGGTGGTATAATCACTACACTAAAGAGGTAGTCTGAAGATAACTCCACTCCGTCAAATTAGATAATCAATCAACTACGCCTCAATCTCAACTTAGTAGGGGACAACTATGTGATAGTGAATACTATACATATTTCTTTCTCTCCATTCGGTCACATTCCATTCTAATTCTACTAAAAGTTCTGTCTTTAATGCAAATTATAGGATTAGTAAAACTAAACATTCTCTTAAATCACACACTTCTCCCTGCATACAACATAGACTCCATAAAATTACAACAACAACATACTCGGTGTAATACCACAAATCTAAGGAGGGTAGAGTGTACGCAAACCATACCCCTGCCTTGGAGGTAAAGAGGATGTTTCCTATAGACTCTCAGCTCAAGGAAAAAACAGTCCATAAACAACATGACAAATCATTCTAACCAGTAACTACAACAAAACAATACGATAATCGAGAATTCAAACAAAAAGCTCAAATCTTTGAAACCAACAATTACAAATCTCAAAAGGGGTATAACCTGAAAACGAGCAATGGCATCAGCAGCAATGGTAGTATAAGCACTCCCCATATGAGGAGGAGCATTAACATAATAAAGTGGAGTTGTGAGTACAAATGAATCATCAGCCCCAACCCCACTTGTCAAAAAACCATCTTTATCACCACCACTACTACTGCTGCTGCTGCAAGTGCAGTAAAGGGCAGTTCTTGAAGAAGATGAAAAAAACAATTCTTTGCCAAAACTAATTCGATTCTTGAAAAAATTCCTTCTTGGGTTCAACGAATTTCGTAAAGGGGTTGAAGATAAGAACCAAAAACTGCTCTGAATTGAATGTTGAACTCTACATGCCATTTTTTTCTTGAATTTGACAAACTGTGTGTGAAAAAAAATGAATTTTGTGCTTCTGGGGTTCTTAAATTTGGCTTCAATAAGCTGTAAATAATGAAGAAATTTGGTGTGAGCTCAAAAAAAAAAATTGCAGAAAAGTGGAAAGGAAGAAGACGAGCCAAAGCTTTAAGATTAGGGATGGACTTCACCCTCCTATATTTTTTTATTTCTTTTTTAAAAATGGAGTAATAAATATTACTACTACTATTATTTGTAATTTGTTAAAATTTATAAGCTGGTTTAACTATTTATATTTTATAAAAAAAAAACTATGTCAAACTAACTTTTTAACTATTGGTAATTAGATTCACTATTTTATTAATACTAGGTAAATTATCCGTGCTTCGCACGAGATTGAACTCTTTTATTAAGCTTTCATATGATTATTCAGTAATATCCGTATTTTCGATAAATATTCTACATTGTCAATAACATTTTATCTTAAGGCAAAGCATCTCTCCGAAATTTTAAAGTGCTATATTAATAACATAAGCATAAACTAACGACTGTAAAAAAACATATCAGGATCTATAACAATAGAATGAAACAGAAAGGAAAAAATTTAGCCCACTGAATGCACAGTATCCCTTTAAGGAAATTATTCCCCTCTAGTACCCGAGGTTTAAAGGAATAGATCCTCTCAGGATAGAACGATTCTATTCACCAGTGTATTGATACAAATATAATGGTGTAGTAAGTCACTCTACATGAGCAAAGTACACTAATATTTATTTGTACAAAAGAAGAAGAAGTTCATATTTTTTGTTGTTTTAAACTGAGAGGAAATCCCTCTATTTATAAACAGCGAAGGGTAGTGGCAACAAATATTTATTATGCTTTATCGAAAAGGTCACAACTCTTTGAAAAAGTTACAATCCTTCGGAAAAGTAACAACCTTTCATAAAAGTCACAACTTTTCATAAAAATCGCAACTCTTCATAAAAATCACAACTTTTCGTAAAAGTCACAACTTTTCATTAAAGTCGCAGCCCTTCATAAAAGTCACAACGTTTTATAAAAGGGGAAGACTAGTTTTGGAAATAAATAAATTTAAAAAGAAATTCTTGTTTGTGGTAGCGCCATGTAGGCAGGCCTAGGGTTCTCTTATATATATATATATATATATATGATTATTCATTAATAAGTCAAATTAGAGTCACATATCGATCTGTTCAGTTCGATTTTAATAAAGTTTATCGATTTGTAGACATGTTAAATCATTAATAACTATTAAAATATTGACTTATCGGCTATTGATCGTTATAATAACGCATGTACATGAGTTGATAGATTGTATCTTGCTAAAAAACAACACTAACACATTGTAGAATAACAGAAAGTTTGAGATTGTTAGAAATAAAAATATGAAACTAAATTATAAGTCAAGGACTTTATATACCGAATGGTATAAATATAATTCATTAATTTATCATCGAGTTATCGGTAATCCGTTAAGAAAAACCTCAAATCGATAATAAAAAAAAATCAAAACCGTTAAATCAATAATCCATTACTTTCTTTCGATTCGAATTATCGGTTTCGATTCGATTTTGAACCGTCCTAAGTCAAATGTATCTAAAGTGTAGTATTTATTTAAATTTTGAGTTAATAAATGGAATTGATGAAGTATTTCTTTTATATAGACTATTTGTTGATATGTTTTTTTTTTAACTTATTGATAAGAAGAGTTTATCAAAAACAAATAACATAATAAATATAATTTCATAACTTAATTCAAAAGAAAATAAACAAAGGAGAATTGGAAAGAAAATAAAGTTTTTTTTTTATAGAAATAGAAAAATAAAAAAACACTTAAAGATAGTAATAATAAAAGACAGAAAGTAAAATGATTGAGTAAAAGAAAAAAATTGATTTAAAATTATGTTGAAAGTTACTTGATACAAAATAACAACAATTCATTAGTGGTAAACTAGTGAGTCGATTATATGTATCTTTAATAATTAATTTTGTTTAAATTTTAGTATTTTTTAAGCCATTATATTATCGCAAATTCGCGATGGTACACATTTATCTTTTAATAGTAACTCTGGTCAAATTTACTTTTGTGATTATATAAATGAATTTGATTTGCCTTTATTTACTATCGATAAATATTTAGTTTGTTTTTTTTTATAATAAGTATTTAGATTATGATAATGTCATGTATCCAACGCTTTAATGTTTTTTATATAGGTAATGCCCTTGACATAAGATAGTCTTCATTTGTTATGTATTTTTTAAATGATCAATTTTGATCTTTTATTTTTTATAATTTGATTCTATCTAGTTTTCACTCTCAAAAACATTAAATGGAGATCATTATTACTCCATCGTTTTATCAATTGATTCTAATGACTTATTCTCATACAATACGATTG
Source organism: Solanum piurae (assembly GCA_029582685.1). Taxonomy (NCBI): domain Eukaryota; kingdom Viridiplantae; phylum Streptophyta; class Magnoliopsida; order Solanales; family Solanaceae; genus Solanum; species Solanum piurae. The sequence continues at coordinate 29,184 of JAJOOO010005125.1, forward strand.
TAAGAAGGGATTCCAATTAATTGTTCTTATTAGTTAAATCGAAAATAAAGATAAAACAAACATATTATATACATTGTCTTTATTCTATCGTCATGTGAGTTTTTCTTAAAAAATAATTCTAAACTAGCTAAATTTAATTTGATGTCAAAGTGAAATTTGAGAGCCTTAGTGAATCAAATATCAATTCAACACTTCAAGTAAAGTCCTTATTAATCTTCAGTTCTTCACTTTTCAAATGAAATAGAAATGTCATGAACTCATTACCTATTAAATAAGCTACAATTTAATCAACATATGTAGACTTATGTTCATCAATAATTATCCAACAATATCAATTTGGGGTGTGCTTGGTATGAAGGAAAATGTTTTCCTGAAAAAATAAGTAGATTTTTGACTTATTTTCTCATGTTTGGTTGGTGAGTAGAAAATATTTTTCGAAAAAGATTTTTAGTGTTTGATTTATGAATAAAGAATGTTTTTGAGAAATATCTTTTATTTTTACTAAGTAGAAAATAATTTTTTTAAAACAAACTTAATTTTTTTTTTGGGGGTTGGGGGGGGGGGGTCGAAGGTAGGGGTGAAAAAATACAAATTTGAAGTTGAAAATATTTTTTAAAAACAAACTTAATTTTTTTTTGGGGGGCTTGGGGGGGGACTGGTAGGGGGTGGGTGGGGTGGGGGGTTGAGGGTAGGGGTGAAAAAATGAAATTTTGAAGTTGAAAATATTTTTTAAAAATAAATTATTATTTTTTGGGAGTGAGGGAGTGGGGGGTGGGTGGGCTGGTGGAGAGGGAGTCGAGGATAGGGGTGAAAAAATGAAATTTTGAAGTTGAAAATATTTTTTAATGATAAAATATTTGAACAAGAATGTTACAATTGTTGAATCATAGTACAAATGAATATACTAGCATTATATTATCATCTTTTGATTTCAATCTTAATTTATTGATACAAATTTCAAATTAAATCACTCTCAAACAATATAATACTCTATATATGTGTTATATGTTAATATGATTTTTTCTCAATCGTGGTTATTTTTTACAGGTAAAATGATGATGGTTTATTAATTCGTTAGTGCATTATTAAATTTAAGATTTTTTTCCAGAAACATTACAATCATATTTATTTATGAATCTCACACAACTCAATATAAAACTATTACATGATCAAACGATCTACCTCTCACATTTATTTTCACCACTTTACTTTCACCAAGACACATACCATCAACTGGCCATTACACCATGCCTTAACTGCTATAATACTTTATGCAAATTATTTAAGTGCTAATCTTTTCTTACAATCAAACTTCGTTATAACAATATTTCATTATAACAATATGATTTTATTCAGAAATAATTTTTCTTATTATATTTTTCTTCTCTATAATAACATCAATATTCATTTTAGCGTTACGTTATTTGTAAAATTATCCATATGGCCCTATATAATAGTCCTACTAAATATTATGTAATAATATTTTTTAAGAAACATATTACATATATAAACATAATATTAGAATATAATTATCATTGTTATTATCATGAACATAGTAAAATTCAAATACGAATATTTAAATGATGTCATATTAGTTATAGTCATAACTTTGTGAGTAACAACTACTTATGCTTGCCCTTTTTTTTTCCTTTTCATGTTTCATACTTTTCTATTTATTTTTATTAAACAGACTAACAAATACAATCCTTATTCTAAATACACAAAATTATTAAACTAGAATTTTTTACATACTTTTATTTATAACCGATAAATAAAGTTCAAACATCAAATATCTATACCTCATAATAATCATGAAATATTCAAATAAACATTGTCATTACAACTAGGGTTGACTTGTAATATCTTTAGATTAAAAACATTTAAATATTAATTGGCTTCAAAGAGAACTAATCTATAGTAATTAATTACACTAAATAGATAGAAGTACTCCACGTCACTGATCCGCGTGCTTCTATCTATACATATCGATCCACCGTTAGATACACATTTCATCGAACGGCTCATATTAAAAACAAAAATTTCGCTCCAAAAATCGAAAACAAAATTCAAATTCTACCGCCAAAACCAAAAATAATCCCCAAATTCGAAAATCAAAATCTCTATAAAACCCTAACCCTAACCCCATTGATTTACATCACAAATCAATTCAATCTCTTCTCAGTTCAATTTGATCTCTGAAAAATGTCTGGCCGTGGAAAGGGAGGCAAGGGTTTGGGAAAGGGAGGAGCAAAGCGTCATCGGAAAGTTCTCCGTGATAACATTCAGGGAATCACTAAGCCGGCGATTAGGAGGTTGGCGAGAAGAGGTGGAGTGAAGAGAATCAGTGGATTGATCTATGAAGAAACAAGAGGTGTTTTGAAGATCTTTTTGGAGAATGTGATTCGTGATTCTGTGACTTACACTGAACATGCTAGGAGAAAGACTGTCACTGCTATGGATGTTGTTTATGCTTTGAAGAGACAAGGAAGAACTCTGTACGGGTTTGGTGGTTAATTTACTATATTTTCGTATTTTTTTCCATTGTTGTTGGGAAATGGAATCTAGCTGGTGTTTTGGTTATAGTTTTATTTAGATGAAGATTGTGAGATCATTGTAATTGATGAATTTGTGTTAAATGAAATAGATCTCATTCATATTTGGATAAAAAAAATTCGATTTTACATTTTGGTACATTCGGTGTTTCAGATATCACCAATATGAAATGCTTCATCTTTCATTTGTTCTGTAAGTGTTTGAATTGGATTGTGATTTGCTATAATTAGCTAAACTCTACCTCCAAAGGTAGGTGTAAGGTTTGTGTTCTTGAAACTTCACTTGAGGAATTACATTAGGTATGTTGTTGCATTTCATGTTGAAGAGCTTGTTAGAAAATATATATGGGAACCTATTTGTTAGTATAAATGGTTGATTTTGGTGTGTTATCAAAAACTTCACTGGTGTTTGGTGTGGGACTGTTTTTCTGAATGTAAAATCCATTTCTGATGTGTACATACACAAGTTTAAGCATTTCCATGGATACCCATAGATTGCAATGATGTAGATGGGTTTTATATTCCCATGGGATTTGTAGTTTTGTAAAACCCATCTATGTCGTTGCAATCTCTGGGTATCCATGGAAATGCTTAAACTTGTGTATGTACAACGATGCAGAATGGATTGAAATGTCTTTGGGTATCCATGGAAATGCTTAAACTTGTGTATGTACACTCTTCTATCACGAAGGCTCAATACACAAGTAAAACGACTTATGTTGTTATATTCATCATTCCATTAGAAGTTGCTTTGTATGATGTATGTGTCTTTATTATACGTTTGTAATATGTGTTGAATCGACTAGTGTAATCAATTAGATGTGTTGCCTTTAACCAAGAGGTTGATTGATTGCTCATAAGTCATTTATGACATACTATATCACATTTCTCTAATTTTAAAAACAATTTAATGTGAAGATATTTTATTGTTTTAACCTTAAAAATGTATTTTAGCCACATAATTACTTGAATACTTATTTTAAACCATAAATTTAAAAAGATACACGTGATATATATGCTATTGAACGAAAAATAAGTCCACTTAAGAATACGCATGCCCGTCGATTGCTATGTAATCGACGGTCCACAATGAATGAAAACAACTCACACAGATCACAATCTCGAACCGTCCATTCAAAATTTCAAAAATTCAATCAACCGCCAAAATTTTCCACCCAAAAATTCAAAATTTCCCTTATATAAACTTCCAACCCTCCATTTTCACTTCAACTCCACTCGTCTTCTCACATCAATCCATTCTTCAAAAAAAATGTCTGGCCGTGGAAAGGGAGGCAAGGGTTTAGGAAAGGGCGGAGCAAAACGTCACCGGAAAGTTCTCCGTGACAACATTCAAGGAATCACTAAGCCGGCAATTCGGAGGTTAGCGAGAAGAGAATCAGTGGGCTGATCTATGAAGAAACAAGAGGTGTTTTGAAGATTTTTTTGGAAAATGTGATTCGTGATTCTGTTACTTACACTGAACATGCTCGGAGAAAAACTGTTACTGCTATGGATGTTGTTTATGCTTTGAAGAGACAAGGAAGAACTCTTTATGGTTTCGGTGGTTAAAAATGGTGAATCTTTGATGTAATTGACTCAATTTTCTTATCAATGAAATCTTTCGGAATCTGGAATCATCTTCTTCTTCTCTCTGATTTTGAATTTCTAGCTGCTTTTTACTTTACACCATTTTTGCATTTTTCGAGCTTTAAATTTGCATCTAAATATATCAATTTTGAACTTGAATAAGATTAAATTCTAAATCGGTCTCTATTTAGCGAGTTAATAAAATTGAGATGCGAAAGAATAAGGTATATGGTTATGGTATAATATGGAAATAGATCAATAAATTTTTTATCGGTATATCATTTGGATTCATTTTAGTGCTCTCGATTAATTTGAAGATCTTGTTCTCAAATTTTAAACATAAAATTATCTTTAACTAGGTAATTTACCGTGAACTAACTTTTTGAACAACCTTTCCAATAATCTATTGTTATAAGAAAAAAAAAAGAGTAAATTTTTGTAGGTTTTTAGAATATTTATACAGAAATTAAATAATTTGACATTATTACATATCTTAAGAATTGTAAATATATAATTAATAATTAAAAATATTTTAATATCTAATTATTTTTATCTTTTACATAATTTATCATATTATATGTTTGATGATATAATTGTCTTTTTAAAATTGAGTGATGTTTTTATGTAGCGATTAAACATCACTTTTTTTATACATGAAAAATATATAATCTGATAATTTTATGGTTAAAGTAACTCTGTGTAAAAAAATTTATGTGAAAGTTTTCGATAATCAATATTAGTTATAAATAAGTTAAGGCAATTAAAAAATGTACACCGCAACAACATATATTTTTTTTTTAGATACAATCTACTTGTCTGAGGTCAAATGTTCACCACTTTTCGTTATTATTAAATTGTTACTCTAACAAAAATTTATAGAAGGAGAAAAATAAATTTGGAACAACAACAAAATAATATTGTTGACCCTTATAGAAATTCATTCTTCATTAAACTGTGGAAGGCCCTTCTGAATGTTTTATCAATGCAACTTTACGACTTTTTCAGAAATATTTATGTATAATTGTTGCATTATGAAAGTACACATAGATCAAAATGTTGGATTCTAGACTCATGTTAAAGAAATGTTCTCGAATATTAAAAAATTAAAATGAGTCTAACCTAGATAACTTAAACGTCAGCAATGACTTCGAGACATGAAGGACAACAAATTTATGTTAATAGACATATCTTTTGTAGCTTAAGATATTACTTTTATTTAGAGTAGGTTTTGTTTCGTATTCTTCAAATTAAACTTGCCAAAAATAGTCATAACTTATACCAAAAAAATTTAGAAGAGCTGAATAAGAAGGAAAAAAAGAAAAACATTAAAAAGACGAAAAGTTTTGTCATAGTGAGATCATATACATACCAAACAAAAAATAATCAATACAATTTTACGGAGACAACAAAACAGCGAGAAAAAACAAATCATTCTAACCAGAAAAGTTCTTGTGTTTTGAAATAAGATACCTCAAAAAATTGACTAACAGTTCAATCAACTTTCAATCCTTAAAGTACTCATAATATTCATTGATAAAATTTATTAAAAATCGATAACAACAACATAAAAATAAAAAAATATGGACATGCAAAGTTATTAACTCTCAGAGGATTTTTTAAAGAACACAAAATCGCATCCTTGTATGTGAAGGAATAACTTTGTAAATGAAGAAATTAGGAATTTGTAAGAGAACTTTTTTTTTATTGTACCTTCAACAATATCAGTAGAATTTTTTTTTTCTTGAATATTCAATTAACATTTGTTATTTGATCTGTACTAAAAAATACTTACAATAATAACTTTGCATAAACATAAACAACTAAGTTTAAAGCATATACTCAAAAACAACAATTAATAATATAAGCATAAATTAATGATTGTAAAAAACATATCAGGATATGCAACAATAGAATGAACAGAATGAAAAAAATCGAGTCCACTGAATGTACAGTGTAGTCCTCTATTTATAGAAATTAAAGGGTAGTGTAAAAAAAATGATTATTGTGTCTTATCGGAAAGGTCACAACTCTTTTGAAAAGTTACAACCCTTCGGAAATGTCACAACATTTCATAAAAGTCGCAACTCTTTATAAAAGTCACAACTTTTCATAAAAGTCACAATTTTTCATAAAAGTAACAACTTTTCATGAAAGGGGAAATGCTAGTTTTGGAAATAAAATAAATTTAAAGAGAATTCTTGGTGGCGCCATGTAGGCGGGCCTAGCCGCCTAGGGTTCTCTTTTATATATATACTAGATAATTTAAGGCCCGTGATATGGGCCCAATATAATTTCACATATTTTATTGAAAAATTACAAAATTTACAACTTAAGATATCATAATCCCCTCTCGGATACATCCTTATTCCCTATCAGATACATTTATCCCCTCTCGAATACATACCTATCTCTTCTCGGATACATCCCTCCCATAGAGTAATATATCATTTGCAATGTATCGAAAAATCAAGGAATGTATTCTAAAACAATGAAAAATTTGAGATTTTTGTAATTGAGGAAACTTCCGGAATAGGATGTGATTAGCCTCCAAAAATATGAGATTTTTGTACTTTATACTATTTTTTTTCTTCAATAAACAACTTTAATAATCTATTTCAAATGTTCATACGACATAAATGCGTCGTTTACATCCCAAATTGAGAAAGTTGAATTCTGAAAAATTCTATGCATCAAGGAAATAGAGAATTGTGTTAGATTATGAGTTAAAACATATCGTGTTCGAGGAATATATAAAATATTGATGTCTTTGAAAAAATTCATCGATCTACATATATTTCGCAAGTGGTATCTATTTTTCACTATGTTATTATCTTTTCTTTTTTTTTTTGTAATATTTGCACCATAAGCTTTGCATCTGATATAATACTAATCATTGATCAACCAATTCGTAAAGATCGATTCAAAGTCTTTCAAATCTCTATTGGTTCAACTTTAGTATACTGTATTTGTAGTTTGCCTTGTCGATAAATTTTGTGATACATTTTATTATTGTCTTCGATAAATAGAAATACTTCTATTTATTTTGATTTTAATATTGAAAGTACTAAGAAAAATTAATTTCTAACTCCACAACAATAAAAACAATCAGGAAAGCAACTTTATTCCTATATACAATAACAATTATCATAATGTTATATTGTAAATATTAAAATTATTTATTAAAAAAATATTTCTAACTCCACACCAATAAAAACAATCATGAAAGCAATTTTTTCCTATATACAATAACAATTATCATAATGTTATATTCTAAATTACATTAATAATTTTTTTTTGATACTACACTCTTAATATCATACCGTACAAGAAAACTTTGAATCTTACCCCTACAAATTACCAATATACTTGTTTTTCTTTTTCAAGTTGTTTTTCCCTAATTTATTTATTTAGTTAATTTTTTTGTTCCTCTATATTTCTCAATAAAGTCCTTTTCTATTGACTTTGTATTTTGTCGTTCTTCTTTATTTTTTAACTACTCATTTTTCTTTAGTTTGTATTTTAATATTCCTTAGAATTTGAATGTTAAACTTTCTCTTTGTCAAATTTTCTCTGTTACATAGTTTATTATATTATATTAAGAAAATATCCTTTATAGAAATGAAAAAATTATATTTTTTAATCTTTCATGAATACATTATCAAATCATTAATTTCTTGATAGTCAAACATTGTTCATTCTTTTAGTCACGAAATTTGATATTTTCTTCAAATTAATTAAAAAATATTGATACGTCATTTTAAAGACTATTTCAATGATCAAGATACAAATTTAATGGTCATATTATGTAACATAATATTAAAAATATGTTTACACAATATCCTTTAAAGTATTTTTAGGAACAAAATATTAACTATTCAAACACATTTTATTTTAAATTAGTTCAAAATTTTCTTTCTAAAATATGTCAAAATAAGTTTAGCATTTATTATTGTTTGTTAGAAGTTAACTAATAGAAATTCTTCATTTTAACAAAATTACAAAAATATCTTTATGGGCCCATAACAAAAGTAAAGACATATTCTTCTAGATTTTCATTTTGACCACTAATTACACAATTATTATTTTACCCTTAAATGATGTTAAAATTACTAAAATGTCATTGATCGTCCTTCTCATGGCTCTTCTATAAAATAGAAATGTTAATTGTCATAATGAAACAACATAAAAATTATAAGATATGATTTACTTATAGTTGAAAATTACCTATGAAAAAATGGAGTACAAACTATACATTTAAATAAGTTATGTCATATACATATTAGTGTAAAGAAATTTCACTCTATAAATTTATTCACTTATTATAATAATATGTAATTTATTTTATTACGAAAAATTTCCAAATTTGATGTTTTATGAAAAATTGGTATGAATATTTTTATGTGACCCTTATGAAATTCTTTACTAAAATGATATAGAAGAATATTACTTAAAATAAATTATAATATCTTAATATAAAAATGTGATTGAAAATGTGGGTCCATATTAACTGTCATATCATTAGGATACACATGTGTGTGTGTGGGGCATTTAGAAAAATATATTTGGTTGTACTGTCATTATAAATCTTTTACTCCCTCTATCCCAATCTATCCCAATTTATGTGACACTTTTCATTTTTTGAGAGTCAAACAATTTAAGTTTGATTGAGAATTTACGCATAAAATCTTCAATTTTTTTGAAATGAAATTTATATATTTATAAACTACGTAAAAAGTACTATAAGTTACAACAATTGATAATTCAAAATGTTTAAAAGATCTATGAAAAATTTACGGTCAATGTTAGACTTGTTTAAATCTCGAAATCCGAAAAGTGCCACATAAAATGGGACGGAGGGAGTACTACTTTTTTGATGCCATAATATAGAAATAAACCTTCTAGAATTTTTATGAAATGACAAATTTGCCCTTAATTATCCTCAACTTGGCTATTCTATATAATAGAAATATGATAGGAAATATTTAATTTATTTTATCGTGAAATAAAATTTTCCGACACACTAGATGATAAAATTTATAACAAACTTATGTTGCTTAATTTATATCCACTCAATTTATGTCATATTTTATCTTTGTCTTTTTCGTTTTTTTTTTTTTTTTTTTGTATTTTTACAACAATCACTCATTAAGATAAGGTTCATATAAAGTTTGTAATAATCAAGATAAGGATTGAATCAATTATTAATTATATTTAAAAATTTAATTGTCACTCCAACTAATTATCATGTATGACTAATAAAAACAAAAATGACAAAAAGGCAAAATATTGAAAAGTTTTATTGGAATTGTTTTAACAATTAAATATTAATAGCCGCCTTATACTTTTTCAGTATCTAATTTATATGACATTTTTTATTTAGACATATTTAAATTTGTACTTTTTGTTGTACGTTTTCATAAATCAACCAAAGATTATGATGTGACGATACATTTCAATCTTTTTAATAGCGATATAAATGTCATAACATATTTAATATTACACTTTTAAAAGGGAGTTCTACATAATAACCAATCAAATCCACATTTTCTTTCTCTAGTTTGTAAACACAAATTATACATTAAGTGCTTGTCATTTATTTTTAATTTAATAAAATGAGTGATTTATTATATATATATATTTTTCATTATTCTTAAAAAATTTATGTTGATTCAAATTATGTCATATATTTAAAATGAATGGACTTATGGTTTTTTTTTTGTCTTCAATCAAAACACAAGTTGCAAATTCATTCCACCAATCCTTTCCTATCATTTATATACAAAGGATAAGTCAACTTCAATTATTGGATGAAATCGTACAACCAAATAGCAACCACTTGTTGGAGATTTTTTTTAAAAATTATGTCGTTAAAAATAAAATGAAATTATTGGAACAAAGAAAGTACAATAATAACATATTCAGTGAAATCTCACAAGTGAAGTTTGCGGAAGAGAATGTACGCAAACTTTATCATTACCTTAAAAGACCCTCAATTTAAGTGAGCAAATCACGAAACAAAGAAAATAAAAAGCATTATTTATGTAGACAATCCTTTTTTTTTTTTAGTTATTTAAAAGAATAAAGAATTCTTAAGTTTGTGTTCAACATGTTTCAAAAGGGAAAGAATAATATAATTAATTCTTCAATTATTAGAATTATAATGATTTTTAATTTTATTTGTAGAGCACCTACCCCAACTTTATTATTTGGTTGTTGTTGGATTCATGATACATCCTTACAATGATTTTAATAATTTATATAAACAAATAATTTGTTGTACTCAACTTATATAAAGATAATAATCCTCCTCATCACTTATTGGAAAAATCAAATTTGTACCTTGGATGAACAAAAGTTGAATATAAAATATTAAACTTTGTACAAAGAGTGTACAAAAAGTGGAAACACAAAAGATTATTCATGAATTAAAAAAATAATATCTTTAAAACATGATATTTCAAATACAAATTAGGAGCAATAATAAATTTATAGATTCATGAAGAGTGTATTGGAATACAGTCACCAATACTAGCTTTTAATGGTGAAATATTTGGGGTCTTTTTTTTATTCACCATATGTTTGATATTCGCTTAAGGATTTGATTAATGTGATACGTACAATAGAGCATTCGATATTATCGAGATTATTTGAATCCAGTATAAATATCAGACACACACAACTATTTTATTGCTAGTAGTAAAAACTGCCAAACCACATCAATAATTGCGAAGCAAGACGTGATACGTACAATAGAGTATTTGATACTTTTGAGATTATTCGAACCCAATTCAAATGCTAGACACACAGGAATATTTTATTGCTAGTAGTGAAAACTTTCAAATCATATCAACTCATGCGAAACAAAACGTGATACATACAATATAGCATTTGATACTATCGAGTTTATTCGGACCCAATACAAATATCAGAACCGCACAAATATTTTATTTATAGTAGTGAAAAATGCCAAACCACATCAACACATGTGAAGTAAAACATTATACGTACAATAGAGCATTTACTTGAATCCAATACAATTATCGGACACAGACGAATATTTTATTGCTAGTAGTGAAAAATGCCAAATTACATCTGATGTGGTAATGATGTGTCTATGGATCCCATTTTTAGACAAAACAACTTCATTAAAGTAGAAAGGTTGTTTACAAATCAATTTAGCTTCGAAAACTAATCAAATTAACACTTGCAAAGCATAACGTGATACATATAATAAAATTTTTTGATACTATTGATTATTCGGTCCAATACAAATACTGAACACACAAGAGTATTTTATTGCTAGTAGTGAAAAATGTCAAACCATATCAACACAAGCAAAATGTGATACGTACAATAAAGTATTTGATACTATCGAGATTATTTGGACCCAATACAAATATCAGACACACACAAGTATTTTATTGCTAGTAGTGAAAAATGGCAAACCACATCAACATTTGGGAAGCAAAACGTGATATGTACAATAGAGCATTTATTTGGATCCAATACAAATATCGGAGACACACGAGTATTTTATTGCTAGTAGTGAAAAATGCCAAACCACATCAATACCTGCGAAGCAAAACATGATACGTACAATAGAGTATCCGATACTATCAAGAATATTCAGACCCAATACAAATACCAAACGCGCACGAGTATTTTATTGCTAGTAATGAAAAATGCCAAGCCACATCAACACCCGCGAAGCAAAACATGATATGTACAATGTAGTCTTTCGATACTATCGAAATTATTCAGACCCAATACAAATATCAAACACACACAAATATTTTGTTGCTAATTATAAAAAATGCCAAACCACATCAACAACACCTGAAGTAAAACGTAAAGCATATAATAAATCATTCAATATTATCAAGATTACTCAGATCCAATACAAATATCAAACACGCACAAATATTTTACTGCTAGTAGTAAAAAATATCAAACCATATCAACACGTACTAAGCAAAACGTGATATATACAATAGAGCATTTAATACTATCAAGATTTTATTTAGACCATATTTTATTACTAGTAGCGAAAAACGCCAAACCACATCTGACGTGGTAATGATGTGTCTTATGGGTCCCATTTTCTAACCAAACAACTTCTTCTTCAACAATTATTATCACTGAGGAAAAAAAAACATTGATTTGTTGCAGAACAGGGGGCGGCGATTTTGTCTTTAAAGCTCCTCAAAGTTCATATATATATATATGTATTCGCCCGGATAAGTCTCTCAGATTCAGACGCCGGTCACCGGTGGATTCTTCCCGGAGATTTTTCTGATATATAGCCGCCGGTGCCGGTGAATTTGAACAAAAAATGGGGATTGCATGGGACGATGTCGTTTTGATTGAACACAGAGGGAAATCCGATGAACCGACTTCTATCACCGTAAATTGCCCTGATAAAGCTGGACTTGGATGTGACCTTTGCCGGATTGTTCTGGAATTCGGACTCTATGTTACTCGTGGAGGTTAGACCTGTTTATATATAAATGTTGAATCCTGTTAGGCTTTTTTCGCGTGTTTACTTCTTCATTTCTTCATGTTTTGAATCTGCTTGGTGAAAATCATGGCTCTGCGCCTCGGGTTGTGAGGTGTCTTATTCTTTCATTAGGATTTGGATCTACATTTTTTTTTTTTTTTTGAATTATTGGTCCTTTGTTGTTCTCATTTTTATTGTTTGTTTTTAACATTGAATGCTATGTTTTGCTTCATAAGCTGATGGTTTGTGGTTGATTTGTATGTATGCTATATGTTGGTGTATTTCAATATGTATACTGAAATGGTGGCTAAAGGTTTGTGCTTTTTGTGTTAGTTTTTTGATTTGGTTTGTTAATCTTTTGAGTCATTGATAAGAAAAATTGAAAAATTGTTTGTTTTAGTAACCATGGTGTATGGTTAGCTTGCGTCCGCTTCAACTGATTTTGCAAGGGACTTGCTAGCTCCACATTCACTAGTTGTCAACCTCTCTACCTTCTCAAGGGTAGGGGTAAGGGTGTGTGTACACTCTACCCTCCTTGATCCCACTTGTGAGGATTACATTGGGTTTGTTGTTGTTGTTGTTGTTGTTACCTGCTACCTCCACAAGCACGGGGACTGAGTAACTCTATCCACCAAGGCGGGGATAGATGGGAAACGTAGTATTTTTGCCTCCGGTTGGTGTTGAATCAAAGTCCTCATGTTAATAGATGAGGTTTGATTTTCTAATTTCCCAATCTATGTTTAGTGTTCAGTGTTATGATAAAGTTGTTAGAGGGAGAGGAGAGGAGAAAAGAAAAGAGATTAATAAACCATCGTGTTGCTTGCTTTCAGGTTGAATTTTCTCTTTAAAAGTACTTGGCTTATCATATTTGAGGTTTTCTGAATCCTGTCCAGTGTCAAAGTTTGGAAACAAATTACTTGCGATGAAATGTCAGAATACATCTTTAGTTGAATTAATGTGTTTTCATGTTTACATATAGCTTCAAGTTCTTGCATTTTCCTGACAGAATGTGTGTTAGCTCAATTATTTCCGTCTTTTTAACGCCTTCATGACTTAATTCACCAGCTACTTAACGTGTTTTATGATATGGATGGATAAATTAATTCAGATTTTGCCACCGATGGGAAATGGTGTTACATAGTACTGTGGGTTGTGCCACGTCCAAGCTCGCTGAAGGTGGATTGGGGAAGCTTGAAAAATAGGCTTATGTCTACATGTCCCTCATGCATGATTTCATTTTACCTAAATCAACAGTCCACTGCTTCTGCACCGCCTTCAGTTTACCTATTGAAGGTGTTTTGCCTAGACAGGAAAGGGTTGCTACATGGTAAGTATAATGCGTCTTAACATTTTGTGCTTTTTTTACTTGCACACGGTTTCATAAAGCTCTCATGTTGTTATTTGTGCTTTTCAGATGTTACTAAGATCCTTTGCGAGCTTGAGCTAACAATTCAAAGAGTGAAAGTTATGACAACACCAGACGACAAAGTTTTGGATCTCTTCTTCATAACAGATTGCATGTAAGTCTCTTGAAGTTCTCAACAGGTTTACATTGCCTTTGATCTTTAGCCTAATTGGCTTATGGTGATCTATTTAGTATACGATTGTTTATTCTGTGGCCTTGCTGCATTGATGCTGCTAATACGATAAGACCATACCATCTCTGATGGTTGAACCAGATACACAGTGATTGGCTGTTAGACTGAAGAAAGTCCCCTTTTTAACTGACCAGTATTAACTAAGCTCAACAACCATTGAGGTGAAAGAAACAATGTCAAACTCAATTCCCAAGCATTATGCTGTCCTTACACATGTATACCGAACCAATACTAAAAGATCTTAAATGTTAAAGACATGGATGCCCTTTAGTGAATTCTGTATGAAAATTAGCAGTAGTTTTTCCCTTTTCTTTGGAATGAATTTTTGTTTTGTATAGAGCAAATTGAGTATAGAGGAATCATGTAGCCCCAAGTAGTTTGAGGTTGAGGTTTAGTTGATTGGTTGGCTGATTTTGCCTTAAGCATGAAGTATATTCACAGGATATGTCAGCCAACGTAGTAGTTAAAAATCTTCTTTTTTTCTATTAATTATTGGAAGGATTTTATTATTTTTGCACTTCTTATCGGAAAACTGAACAGTTGACTGCGGATGGAATGGTGATGCTGTTGGTGGTTTGATATTAGTTTCATAATATAATATCTTAAAACAACCAGAATGTTAAACTACAGAAAATAATTATTGATGTAACTTATGTTCCACAAAAACCTGCCCCCAACTTGCTGCGACTCTTCGCTAATATTTATTGTGTTTATTGTAGAATACTATGATTTGTCTGTTGTTGATCCTTTCGGTAATTCTACTTCATTTCCACCATATGATTTAACTCTTGGGCCGTGAAAGTTGATGCTCCTCTTCTGCTATCAAATGAGGAAAAGCCTAAGCATTACAGTAAAAGTTATCAGTAATTGCCTGTTATGTGGTATTTACATTTCTGCTTGGTATTCTTGCATATCAGGGACTTGCTGCACACAAAACAAAGACGAGATGAGACATGTGAACATCTAAGCAATGTTCTGGGAGAATATTGCATTAGCTGTGAACTTCAGTTGTCGGGGCCTGAATGTGAAGTTCAGCAAGGATTCACTTCTCTTCCACAAGAAGTTGCAGAAGAGTTGTTTAGTTGTGAATTGTCTAAGGAAGCAGTTCCCATGTCCTCTGCATCTGATACGGCAAAATTAAAGAAGGCAACCATCACAGTGGATAACTTATTGAGCCCAGTCCATACGTTGCTTCAAATACAATGCGTTGATCAAAAGGGCCTCATCTATGACATTTTGAGGACTTCAAAGGACTGTGATATTCGGGTAACCATATATTTTACCAACTGTGTAGTGAATGCCTTTTCTCTGGAATCAAATTTGTGTTGTAAGCAAACCACTTTCGACGTGTAGATGGTTCTCAAAATTTATGTCCTATGAAATTGTGATGTGTTTAAGGAGTCTGCTATATATACTAGAGCTGCAGTTCTTGTCTAAATAGTTCACAACGGACAAAAAAGATCGGGACTATCTAATGAATGTGATTATCTATACTTCATTGGTGCTTTTAGTTTGGAATAGTTTGGAATGTCTTTGCTATTGCCTTATTTTCAGACTTTAAACTTATGTGCCTGTTATTTCTTGTCTAGATTGCTTTTGGAAGAATCCAGTCTACTGCCAAGGGTTATCGTACTATAGACCTATTTATCCAGACAACAGATGGGAAAAAGATTATCGATGATGAGAACATAAAATCTTTGTGTTCTCGCTTGAAGGAAGAGATGCTTCATCCACTTCGAGTCACTGTTGGTAGTCGTGGTCCAGATACAGAACTACTGGTTGCCAACCCCGTTGAGTTATCCGAAAAGGGAAGGCCACGTGTTTTCTATGATGTCACAATTGCCTTAAAAGAGCTCGGGATCTGTATTTTCTCTGTAAGTAGCCATATCCTCAAATTCTCCTCCATACACGTTTTTACTTCCATGGCTCTAACAGATACACATTTTTGCAGGCTGAAATTGCAAGACATTCAACAGCAGAGAGACAATGGGAAGTTTATAGGTTCAGATTGGATGAAAGCCCAGAGTACCCGTTAGCTAGCAAGAAAGCTCGGACTGATATCGTGGATAAAGTGAAAAAAACACTAATGGGCTGGTGAAAATTCAAAATGTACCATAGCATCAAGTCTTTTAACTCAGCTCAGCAACGTCCAACGGTCACCATGTATGTATATCTGTAAGAAAACAAACGGAAGCTTAAAGAGAATCCTGAGCCATCGGAGAACCATCGCCTCGAGAGCTGATTCTGTGACTTATCTAGGCTTCTTTTGAGTTAACAGTAGCTGTATGAGTTCTATGAGAGGTTGTAATGTTGTACCTCTGCTTTAAATCATATGTTTCTCTTTATATTATAAAAAAAAAATAGGATCTCCTGTATTTCACCATTTCTCTTCCCTTTCTGCATATTATGTTGTTATGGGCAGTGTGCATTTGGTCTATTTTAAGACAAAAATGTATATATAAGTAATGTTTTTCGCAGGTGCTTGATTAGTCGACTTGCGCACAAGCTAAATTATTTATCATTGTTATAATTTTCTTTAATGTTTCTCTAATATATACTATTAATTTTGGAAGTTGTAATCTCATATAATAAGACAATGATCAAAACAATAGTCTAAAGGTTGAAATCATCCTTAAACTATCGTAAATTGACAATTTTGCCCTGTTAATAGTTGGGATTAACCATGCTCTCGGCGTTATCTCTAATTTGCGAAGTTATTTACCTTTTTGTTCCTTTTTAATGAAGTGGTCTATACTTTTGATTAAGTTTTTCAATTCGAGCCTTAACAAAGCGTTTCATTTTCAATGTAAAAAAATTTCAAAGCGAATTTAAATTTAACTTAGATGCAAGATGAAAATAAAGCTAAAATTTAATGAGTTATTGTATAAATATACACCTACTGAATTGGATGGTGACCATCACGACTTACCAGAGATTTTTGAGTCGTGATGATTTTGGCTCTCTTTTTTCTTTTAGATGGGAGACTAGTTGAAAATAAAGCTAAAAATTAATGAGTTAATTGTTAAATACACACTTATCAAATTGAATGTAGGTAAAATCACGATTGTGATAATTTTGGCTCTATTATTTTTTTTTAGATGAGACACTAGATGAAAATATAGCTAAAAATTTAATGAGTTAATGGTTAAATACACGCCTATTGAATTGGATGTAGGTGTCATCACGATTTAGGGGAGATTTTTGAGTCGTGATAATTTTGCTCTCTTTTAGTTTTCATCTAATATTTCATATCCATTTTAGAGCCCGACTAATTTTAACTTGCGTAAAAAATCTCATTTCAAAGGTAAAACACTATCTTTGAGGCTCAAATAAGTACTTACAACCTCACCGCAACTCAACTCGTAAACAAAAAAGTTCTCAAACTTAAAAAGTTAAAACCCTAAAACACTTTCTTCTAGGGTTCAGCAACCAGTAAAACCCAAAAAACCTGCTTCTTCTTCTTCTTCGCTCATCAATTTGTTCTCTGAAATTCTTCGATTCGGTTGATATCTACACAAGGAGGATGAAGAATTTGAAGATATTGAAGGAGCAATTCTCGAAGCTTCAGTTACAGTCCGAAGATGAAGTTATCAGCTTTGCAGCATTTGACGTCGAACGCAATCGTCTCTTTTTAGCTTCATCTTCAAACTTCATATACACTTTATCTCTTCCATCATCTAATGTAAGTTCTTCCAAATTGTTGCACTTTTAATTTTTAATTTTTTTTGAATCTAATTGTTGCACGCATTTGATATATACTAGTATGTGAACTTTGACGAGCATGTTAAAGATGTGTTTTTTAAATTATATTGATAAGAGAGGAATTGTCCTATCAAGGTAGGGTAAGGTCTGCGTAAACACTATCCTTGTTAGACGTCACTTGTGAAAATTATATGAGGAGAATTGTCCGGGTGTGTATAGGAAACAACCTCTCTACCTCTCAAAGGTAAGGTAGGGATAAGGTTTACGTAAACAGTACCCTCCCCAAAATCCCACTTGTGACATTACACTTTGTTGTTGATATGATAAGGATTGCAACTTGTATAGTTTTTGAATAGTGAGTTGATATAATCCAATTTAACTTTGAAAGTTAGTCACTGGATAAGTAAAAAAGTGTCATATACTGGGACATATTATTATCACTAATGACTTAAGATAAACAATTTAAATGGCCTATGGTGTGTCCTTGATTTGGAGTTAGTTCTTCTTATGTATGCGCTGGCCTTAATTGGAGAAGTGGTGAATTTTTTTCTTTTTCAATTTTTGCTTGCAAATTTGTTTGTTTGCAAAGGTTTTAGCTTTCTTTGCTGACTTTGAAAAGCTTATTATCAAAGAAGGTTAATTTTTTCCCCTAAGTTTGGAGAAAAGATTGTTTTTTAAACAACCTTAGCATAGCTTTAATACTTGAATTTTTCTTTTTGCAAAAGAAAAAAAAACAAAAAACAAATGCCTTGTAAGATTTAACTAATTTCTGGGAAGTATTATGTAGTTAGACCAAACACTATGAATTTACTTTGCTTCCTCTTCATACTTCATATACACTACTAAATTGTTGTTCGTATTTAATAATCACTATTATCATCAATAACTAGGATAAAAAATTTAAATGGCCCTGTTACGGGCTCAGGATTTAGAGTTCTTCACATGTAAGTTTGTCCTCACAGAAAAATTATTCTCTGACTAGCTTGGTGTTATGGCAGAATGCAGGAGCTTGGGATTCCATATCAGATAACCTTATTGATTTAGAGCCTGGGGATTTCATTACTTCCATGGATTATTTAATGGAAAAAGAAGCGTTAATTATTGGGACTTCGTATGGTCTTCTATTGCTATACACTGCAGATGATAATACGACAGAGATTGTTGGCCGATTGGAGGGTGGAGTAAAGTGTATCTCACCTAGTCCAGATGGAGATCTTCTTGGTGTAATTACTGGTTTTGGACAGATTCTACTGATGACACCCGACTGGGATGTTTTATACGAGATGGCTCTTGATGATCTGCCTGAAGATATTGACGTACGTAAGGACTTCTTTCCATATATCTGAATTAATAAATGCTTTTGCCTCTTCAAGTGAAGTTCTATCATCCTTTTAAAATAATCCTTTGGTTATTATATGTACATTTCAGGAATACTTTTTTGAAGATCAAATTCCTTGAAATCACAAGCATGACATCATTTTTGGTTGTTATATTTTCCTCTATTGGGATCATTTTACTATTGTGTTTTCCGGGTTGAAGCTATGTCTAATATTAAGTGGAAAACGACAGTTCTAGTTTGGTTTAGTTAGTTTCATAATTATTTGAAAATTATGTTTACTATCCAGACAGTATCTGAAATTTTGGTTTCTAGTTTAGTTTGGTTTAGTTAGTTTCATAATTATTTGAAAATTATATGTATTTTTTCCAGACAGTATCTGAAATTTTGTTTAATATGATAAACTTGTACAGTAATTGAAGGTAACAAGAATGTCTGCTGGCTTTTTAATTGGTGTCTTGTCCAGTTCTTTGATGTATGTGCTAGTTTTCTTATCAAAATGCCACTGGTTCTCCGCATGTGAAAACATTTGTTCTTGTGGTATTAAGGATTACCAAGCTGACATAATTCTGATGGAGGTTGAAGCATGCAAAGGTCATTATATTAACTCTTGATTTTCAGTTTGCTAGTATGTGAATAAGCCTCCATTTATATTGCCCTCTCGGAAAAGGTAATACGATAGCATGTCTTGTACATTGAGTGTACTAACAGAGTTATTGAAGTCTTCACTCTTACCTTTTCTCGCAAACATTTTTTCTTTCAAGAATGTAACTTGAATGTACATTTTCATATTTGGTTGGAATTTGTATTATGCTTCTGTTAAGAAAATGACTGAAAATTATTGCGCTGTTGATTCAGATGAACATACTTACTCTTCCAATTATTCGTCGGAGAGCCCTATTTCATGGCGAGGTGATGGCAAATACATTGCAACGTTAAGCAGGGTGAATAATTCTCAGACCTTGCATAAAAAGCTTAAAATCTGGGAACGGGACTCAGGGGCACTCCATTCTGTTTCAGAATCAAATCCTTTGATGGGATCAACTTTGGATTGGATGCCCAGTGGAGCCAAAATTGCTGCAGTTTATGACCGAAAGGAAGATAGAAAATGCCCATCCATAGTTTTCTTTGAGAGGAATGGATTAGAAAGAAGCTCATTTTGCCTCAACGTAGAAATTGATGCTACTGTAGAACTTGTGAAGTGGAATTGTAACTCGGACCTTCTAGCTGCTGTGGTCAGAGGGGAAAAGTACGACTCTCTGAAGATCTGGTTCTTAAGTAACAACCACTGGTACTTAAAGCAAGAAATCAGATACATGAAGGATGACAGAGTTAGATTCATGTGGGATCCGATAAAGCCTCTACAGTTGGTTACTTGGACTACAAGTGGGCATATCACAACCTATAACTTTGTCTGGAATACAGCTGTCATGAATAACTCAGTGGCACTTGTAATTGACGACTCCAAGATGCTAATAACCCCTCTTTCTTTATCTCTCATTCCACCACCTATGTACCTCTTTTGTTTGAATTTTCCCTCTGCCATTCAGAGTATGGCATTTTTCTCTAAAAGTTCTATGAATCACCTGGCTGCATCCTTGTCAGATGGCAGATTATGTGTTGTAGAGCTTCCTGCAATTGATTGTTGGGAGGAGCTAGAAGGTAAAGAGTTTGATGTTGAGGCTGCCTCTTTTGATTCAGGATATAATTCTTTCATTCACCTTGCATGGTTAGATTCACACAAGCTTCTTGGTGTTAGCCATAATCTAATTAGCAACTCAGCAATAAAAGAGTCCTCTAAGGATGAGCTTTCCATGTATTGCCTCCAAGATATTGAGCTTATGTGTTCTGAAGATCGTATTCCTAATTCAGTGACATGCTCTGGTTGGCAAGCTAAAGGTTTGAATAGATTGTCTCTCGAAGGTACCGTAATTGGTATAGCTCCTGACCAGGGAAATGGCTGCTCAGCATATGTTCAGTTTGATGGTGGGAAAGTGTTTGAGTATGCGTTGAAGTTGGCTGATGCCAGAGGGCTTCATCAGAAACGTGAGGATATGAGTTTTTCTTCATCTTGCCCCTGGATGGATCTTGTGCAAATTGGTGGCTGCTTACCTCAGAAGGCTTTGCTTTTTGGTCTTGATGACAGTGGTAGATTGCTGGTTGGTGAAAGGACATTGTGCAACAATTGCAGCAGTTTTTCTTTCTACTCGAATTCTGCTGACCACACTGTCACCCATTTGATTCTTGCAACTAAGCAGGATTTGCTGTTTATCGTCGATATTAGTGATATCCTGAAAGGAGAACTGGAGGTTAAGTATGGGAACTTCCTGGCAGTTTTCAAGCACAGAAAAGGAGAAGATGAAAGAAACTATATTCAAATATGGGAAAGAGGTGCCAGAATCGTAGGTGTTTTGCATGGGGACGAGTCTGCTATCATACTTCAAACAGTTCGAGGGAATCTTGAGTGTGTCTACCCCAGAAAATTGGTTCTTGCCTCAATAATTAATGCTTTGATTCAAGGGCGTTACAAAGATGCATTACTCATGGTAAGAAGGCAAAGAATTGATTTCAATGTTATTATTGACCATTGTGGTTGGCAAAACTTTGTTCAGTCAGCTGCTGAGTTTGTCAAGCAAGTGAACAATTTAAGTTATATAACTGAATTTGTCTGTTCAATAAAGAATGAAAATATCATGGAGACACTGTACAAAAACTATATATCCCTACCTCATGACGATGAGGCTAAAGCTGTAGAACATGGAGACCTTAATAGTTCTCATAGCAATAGCAAGATCCACTCCGTCTTGCTGGCCATAAGGAAGGCTCTTGAGGAGCATGTAACTGAAAGTCCTGCAAGGGAACTTTGCATTCTGACCACTTTAGGTCGAAGTGACCCTCCAGCTCTTGAACAAGCTCTAGAGAGAATAAAAATAATCCGAGAAAGGGAATTATCGGGTTCAGATGAACTGAGAAGGGAACTCTACCCTTCTGCTGAGGAAGCTTTAAAACATCTTTTGTGGTTGTCTGATTCAGAGGCAGTTTTTGAAGCTGCATTAGGTCTTTATGATTTGAACCTTGCAGCTATCGTCGCCTTGAATTCACAAAAGGACCCGAAAGAATTTCTTCCCTATCTGCAAGAACTAGAAAACATGCCAATAGTGTTAATGCGATACAATATAGACCTGAAATTGAAGAGGTTTGAGGCTGCGCTTCAGCACATTGTTTCTGCAGGAGATGCTTACTTTGAGGATTCTATGATTCTCATGAAGAAAAATCCCCAACTTTTCCCCTCGGGACTCCAATTGATCACTGACTCTGTCAAGAGAAACCAGGTACTTGAGGCCTGGGGAGATCATTTTAGTTCCACAAAATGCTTTGAGGATGCTGCTGCAACATATTTGTGCTGTTCTTGTTTGGATAAAGCTTTGAAGGCTTATCGTGAGTGTGGTAATTGGGGTGGGGTTCTGACAGTAGCTGGTCTCATCAAACTAGGGAAGGAGGAAGTCTTGCAATTAGCTCAGGAGCTTTGTGATGAACTCCAAGCACTTGGTAAACCAGGGGATGCTGCAAAAATAGCTTTGGAGTATTGCGCAGATGTTAATGCTGGTATTAATTTCTTGGTCAGTGCAAGGGAATGGGAAGAAGCTTTGAGGACTGCATTTCTTCACAGGAGAGACGATCTGGTCCTTGAAGTAAGGACTGCATCACTTGAGTGTGCCAACTCATTGGTTAGTGAGTATGAGGAAGGGTTGGAGAAAGTGGGGAAGTACTTGACTCGATATTTAGGTGTTCGACAACGGAGATTATTACTTGCTGCAAAGCTACAGTCAGATGAGCGATCAATAAATGAACTTGATGATGATACTGCTTCTGAAACAAGTAGCAATTTCAGTGGAATGAGTGCATATACCTTGGGGTATGTAATATTTTAATAAGCAACCTAGGAATGTCTTATGGTTTCTTCTAAATAATTGATTCTTGTCATGGTATATGTCATGCTATTACCTTCCTTTTCCAAATATTGCTTTTCTCATTTTTTTTTGATGTATTCTCTCATATATGCACTGGTAAGTGATAACCCTCTGACCTATTATTTCCTTGTATCTGCCTGTTATCCACTGTGTAGGAGCTACTTTATGCCCTTCAGCCATTTACTATCACACACCAAGGGGGGAAAATGTATTTGTCAATAGAAAATGATGAACCAATTTCTTCTGTTTCCATGGAAATGTATGTTTTAACTAGCTTCCTGATAACTCTCTTTCATAAGCAGGACAAGAAAGGGATCAGCTGCATCAATCAACTCCAGAGCTAGTACAAAAGCGAGAGACATGAGACGTCAAAGGAATAGAGGGAAAATACGTGCTGGAAGGTATGTTATGTTAATGTCATATTTCTTTCTGATGCTGATTATTTTAGTTCCTGATTCTTGTCTTCATGGTACATTGCAACTTAGTCCTGGTGAGGAGATGGGTTTGGTAGAGCATTTAAAGGGGATGTCACTGACTAGTGGAGCTAAGCGTGAGCTTAAATCTCTCTTGATATGCCTTGTGATGCTGCAAAAGGAAGATATTGCCAGGAAGTTGCAACACGTTGCTACAAATTTTCAACTGTCCCAAATGGCAGCTGTAAAATTAGCTGATGAGGCCATATCAAATGATACAATTAATGAGCATTTCTATGTTCTGGATAATTACATTCCCAAAATAAAGGAAGAAATGCAGCATTCTGAGTTTTTCTCCTGGCAGTCAAAAGTATTGATTTGAAATGCAAAGGTATGCCATTCGGTTCTCTCTCATTTTATGTTACACTTGATCTTTTGTCTTCACCGAGGGTTCTGGTTTGAGCTCAGCATGGTCTTGTAGTTTATAATTGTGATGGTACAATTTAGTGACCCTACCTTAACTGTTTCAGCAACCAGTCATGCTAAGAAAGATGCTAACAAAGCTATTCCACATGCGTCGAGAACCTGTAAAATTGCCAACACATCTAAGAAATAGGGAATAGCAATACACACATATGCGCAACTGTGTTTTAAGTATAGATACCTGAATAATATGCTTATCAGACACGTTATTCTCTTTCTTTTTTAGACGAAAGGACAGTAGCATATTCCTTTTTAGACACGGAATGGACATTGTCATGTTCTTTTTAACCTGAAGAGTTAACATAATAGATGGATTTTTCGCCTGAAAGTTCTATGGTCACGACCTCGTCCACTTTTAATACATCACTAATCAAATCTTTTATTTGCGTAGTTTGCTTAAATAGCATTTGTTGGATGATTCTTATTTTTTCATGCCTTTGCTGTTAAAGATAAGTTGCTACAACTATCTTTTCTATGTTAGCAGGCATGTCGTTGATAATCTGAAATGTCATCCTATTGACTGATGTGGTGGGAAGCGCTACTGAACATACGAGATGGCTGGCAGAAGTCGATATTTCTTCTAGTTCTCATCATCACAAGATGAGTTCCAATTTCTTGAATAGTAGTATCCCGACGGAATGGTTTTCTTACATTTACATTGTAGGTTTCAACTCATTTTAGTTATGTAATCTTCTGTACTTTGCATATTTCCGCAGAATCACGGATCTTTTTGAAATAGTTTGCAAGGCATTTCCATATAAATGATACGTCTTGAATGCTCATCGTAATCTTTTCTTTTGAGTTGAGGGTCTATTGGAAACAATATTTCTACCTCACAAGGATAAAGGTAAGGTCTACACACATCCTACCTTCTTCAGACTCTTCTTGATCTGCAATCATTGAGATTACATGGGGTATGTTGTTGCTTGAATGCTTGTCGTATAATTGGGATTTCAATGAGTATGTTGTTGTTGCTTACATGCTCTTTGTATAGTCCCAGTTAATCCCCCCGCCTCCCAAAAACAAAAAAGGGAAGGGAGAAAAATTGTGAATGTAGAGATTAGTTGAGGAGTGAACGAGACGAAGTTGGTTCTACAGTCCCCCGCCCCGGCATAGCGCTTCGCGTCTGGTTGAATCAACTTATGTCTCCCTTCTTCATTGATTTGGGGGAAAAAGAATTGTCTATCTTCCGTGGTTTGATGAGGATAACTAAGCTGATACACCGGGTGAACAATTGCTCGACGACAGATTGAAAGTAATCAAAGTGATGATAAGACAATCATATTTATGTATCGACTAGTAAAATTACCCCGCTTCGCGTGGTAATTTAATTTCACGAAATTTATAAATAATACTTAAAACCTATTAGTCATTAAAACTAAAACATTATCTTATATTACATACAAGATTATGTAGTAACAAACATTAATAATGTAAAGGAAAATGGAAATTATTACATCTTATCATTTATCCTTAATAACATAAGCATAAATTAATGACTGTCAAAATATATACCACGATTTGTAACATAAGCAATGGTGTTAGTGAGCCACTCAACAGGAGCAAATTACACAAATATTTAAATGTGAAGAAGAAGAAGAAGATGTTCAAAATTTTCGTTGTTTTAAAATGAGAGGAAATCCATCTATTTATAGACAACAAAGGGTAGTGTGAATAAATGTCACAACTTTTCATAAAAGTCGTAACTCTTCATTAAAGTCGCAACTTTTCATAAAAGTTACAACCTTTCATAGAAGTCGCAAATCTTCATAAAAGTTGCAACTTTTCATAAATGTCGCAACTTTTAATGAAAGGGGAAGATAAGTTTTAAAAATAAATAAATTAAAAGGGAATTCTTGTTTGTGATGGCACCATGTAGGCGGGCCTAAGGTTCTCTTTTATATATATACATGATTCTTCATTACAACAAATGCAAATGCATGTATCAAAGTAGGTATCTTTATTTTTATGATACTATTATTTATTTAATCCAACATAACACCAAAGGGTCCAAATGCAAATGCATGTATCAAAGTAGGTATCTTTATTTTTATGATACTATTATTTATTTAATCCAACATAACACCAAAGGGTCCATAGCTCAGTGGTAGAGCATTTGACTGCAGATCAAGAGGTCACCGGTTCGAACCCGGTTGGGCCCTCATTTATAAGTTGT
This sequence comes from Solanum piurae, assembly GCA_029582685.1. Taxonomy (NCBI): domain Eukaryota; kingdom Viridiplantae; phylum Streptophyta; class Magnoliopsida; order Solanales; family Solanaceae; genus Solanum; species Solanum piurae. The sequence continues at coordinate 55,499 of JAJOOO010005125.1, forward strand.
TTTGTTTTTACGTGAAAAACAAAATCATATTTGAATTTGCTTCAGTTATTCGTTACAATAAATTTAATGCTGATGTGTAGCCATTTCAAAAACATACACAATTTTTTTTTATCGATTTTAAAATTCAATGCTAACATGTAGCCATGATAATCACACAAATGAAATCTGAGAACAACAGAATATACATAGATCTTTACCCTTTCTTCTCGAAGGTTGAGGCACAACTAGTTAATACATGGATATAAATATTTTACTTTTATAGAATTCAATCTTTTCCTAAATTAAAAGATTATTATTCTTTTTCATAAAAAATCCTTTTATAATATTTTGGTCAAATATTAATTAATATAAAAAAATAAATTTTTTTATTCCTATTCCCTATAGTGACGAGTAGTGTAAAAAGGAAAAATGGAAAACACATAATTCATTCTTCAGTAGCAGCCGCTCAATGTTGAATCTTCTCGTTTCTCCTTCAATTTTTTTTTCATTCGCCATGTTCGTTCTAGGGTTTCAGAACTTCTAAGGTATCATCAAATCTCTTTTCTCTGTTATTGTTCATTGATTTTTCCGTATTATGTATGTTTTTTTTTTGTAGATCTGTTCTTTTTTGAGCTGTATAGGTTGATGTATTTGTATTTGATTTCGGTGATGTTCGTTGATTTAGTGTAATTTTGGTGTTTCGTTTGTATGAACTTTGACAAGATATAGCATGTGAAAAGGAGAAGGATTGTGGAAAATATAGTCGAATGATTAGTTTTGTAGCTGAAATGGAGGATTTATGAAGTTTACTCCAACTAGTATGAGATTGAAGTGTAGTTTATTGATATTTTTTTAACAACAAAGATGTCAATACCAAATGAAAAATAAGTAAGCGACAAGAGAGTTCGAGTCACCAAGGGTGGGGTAGAAAAAGGTAGGCGTTTGGGACATGAATGGAGTGATATTTGGATAAAATAAAAGTACTCCCTCTGTTTCGATTTGATTGTTTGATTTTGACTTGGCACGGAGTTTAAGAAAGTAAAAAAAAAACTTTTTAATCTTGTGGTATTAAACTAAAGATATGTAGAATGTACAATAATGTTCTTTAATCTTGTGTTCTTAAACATGCCACGTGGAAAGTTAAAATTAAAGAGTTGTCAAAAAAGGAAAGAAACATTCTTTTTTGAAATGGACTAAAAAGAAAGTAAGATAACAAATTGGAACGGAATATGAGCTTGAAGTATAATTGATTGATTTACAATACGAGGTTTTGAATTTCGCCGATGTTCTACAATTCAGTATAATTTTGGTGTTCCATTTGTAATACAGGGTTAAACCGCCTGTATGAACTTGACAACACATATCACATGTGAAGGAGGAGGGTTGTGGTAGGTTGATGGTTAGCATAAATATAGTGGAATGCTGAATTTTGCGGTGGAATCGATATGTAGTATTTCTATAGTAGTTGACTCCGATTAGTTTGGAATTGAGGTGTAGTTGATTGATTTACAATATGAGGTTTTGAATTTATATACATGAAGCTGCTTGCCTGATATATATTCTTTTCCCAGCCATATTTTGTTCATTTAGGAGATTATAAGCTACAATTTTAGATCCAGTGGAAGTTGAATTGTTGTTTCAGGGAAAATGAACTACTAAATTGTTACCTCTTAGGGGTTTGGATGTTTGATTTCTTCCATAAATAATATACTGCTGAGTCTATTCAAAGTTCTACTAAATGATTTTGGATGTTGGTTGATTGAATTTCTATAATCAAAAGATGTTGGTTGAATGCGTGTCGTTTGCTGTTTGGCACCAATACTCATTCTAATGTTTTCTATGCTCCTTTCCTAGGTGTTATCCATGTATTATGATTGTTGTTGAGGTTTGAATTAAGTGAAGAGATTATCAAAGCTTTCGAAGAGTTCATCTATTCAGAATTTAAGTCACGGTAATGGCGTGGTTTAGAGCTAGCTCAAGTGTGGCAAAGCTTGCTATTAGAAGGGCTCTATCACAGGGTGGTTCTTACATCCCAAGAACTCGCATACTTCCATCACAAGGTCGATATTTTCATACCACAGTTGTCAGGCCAAAGGCACAAGCTGCTCCTGTCCCAAGACCAGTGCCACTTTCCAAGTTGACCGACAGCTTCTTAGATGGGACGAGCAGCGTCTACCTTGAGGAGCTCCAGCGAGCATGGGAACAAGACCCAAACAGTGTTGATGAGTCGTGGGATAATTTCTTCAGGAATTTTGTTGGACAAGCTGCCACATCTCCCGGGATTTCAGGCCAGACGATTCAAGAGAGTATGCGTCTTCTGTTGCTCGTGAGAGCTTATCAGGTTAATGGTCATATGAAAGCAAAACTTGATCCTTTAGATTTGGAAGCGAGGGAAATACCTGATGATTTGGATCCAGCATTATATGGGTTCACTGAAACTGATCTCGATAGAGAGTTCTTCCTTGGTGTTTGGAAGATGTCTGGATTCTTGTCTGAGAATCGTCCTGTGCAAACTTTGAAGGCAATATTAACACGACTTGAGCAGGCTTATTGTGGAAGCATTGGGTATGAGTACATGCATATTTCTGATCGTGATAAATGCAATTGGTTGAGAGAGCGGATTGAAACCCCAACATCTATGGAGTACAATCGTGAGCGACGGGAAGTTATTCTTGACCGACTGATGTGGAGTACTCAGTTTGAGAACTTCTTGGCTACCAAGTGGGCGGCAGCCAAGAGATTTGGCCTTGAAGGTTGTGAGACCTTGATTCCTGGCATGAAGGAGATGTTTGACAGGGCAGCAGATCTTGGAGTTGAGAGCATAGTTATTGGGATGCCACATAGAGGAAGATTAAATGTTTTGGGTAATGTTGTTCGAAAGCCACTAAAGCAGATCTTCAGCGAGTTTAGCGGTGGTATAAAACCTGGGGATGATGCTGGTTATGTCGGAACTGGTGATGTCAAGTATCACTTGGGAACTTCTTATGATCGGCCTACTAGGGGTGGGAAAAGAATTCATCTATCTTTGGTTGCAAATCCAAGTCACTTGGAAGCTGTGGATCCAGTTGTTATTGGAAAAACTAGAGCAAAGCAATATTATACGAATGACGAGAATAGAACAAAGAGCATGGGTATTTTGCTCCATGGTGATGGTAGCTTTGCAGGCCAAGGTGTTGTCTATGAGACATTGCATCTGAGTGCTCTTCCAAATTACACAACCGGAGGGACCATTCACATTGTGGTGAATAATCAAGTGGCGTTCACTACTGATCCAACTGCTGGAAGATCATCTCAGTACTGTACTGACGTTGCAAAGGCTTTGGATATTCCAATTTTCCATGTCAATGGTGATGACGTTGAGGCTGTTGCTCATGTGTGTGAACTTGCTGCAGAATGGCGCCAGAAATTCCATGCTGATGTTGTGGTTGATATTGTCTGTTATCGTCGATTTGGACACAATGAAATTGATGAACCATCCTTCACCCAGCCTAAAATGTATAAGGTTAGTTCAATTTAAGTTTATGTGCTTTATAGATAACTATTACTATATTTAGAGTTTTAGATTCGGGGCACAAGTCACTCTGTTCACCTTCCTACTGCAAATTGTGACCAAGTGCGATAGAAATTCATTTATATTCCCACTGGAATCGGGGATCTTCATATATTCTGTATGAAAACACTGATATCTTTGTCGTTCTATGTCTTGCAATAGATCATCAGAAATCATCCTTCTTCATTGGAGATCTATCAAAACAAACTCCTAAATTCCGGCCAGGTGGCAAAAGATGATGTGGAAAAGATACATAATAAGATCAATAGAATCCTTAATGAAGAGTTCATTGCTAGTAAAGACTATGTGCCTCAAAAAAGAGACTGGCTTTCTGCTTTTTGGTCTGGTTTTAAGTCTCCTTCACAGCTTTCACGTGTTCGAAACACCGGGTATGCTTTGAACTTAAATGGTTTATTTTTAAGCTTGAACCATGTGACTCAAGATAGGTGCTATTCTGCAGTGTCAAACCTGAGATTTTGACGAATGTCGGGAAAGCAATCACTACGTTTCCAGATGGTTTTAAGCCTCACAGAGCATTAAAAAGGGTTTTTGATGACCGTCGAAAGATGATTGAGACAGGGGAGGGTGTCGACTGGGCTGTTGGAGAAGCACTTGCTTTTGCAACATTGCTTGTGGAAGGTAATCATGTTAGGTTGAGTGGTCAGGATGTTGAGAGAGGTACTTTCAGTCACAGACATTCTGTTATTCATGATCAGGAGACAGGGGCACAGTACTGTCCTCTTGATCATGTTATGATGAACCAAAATGAAGAGATGTTCACTGTGAGCAACAGGTAATTCTAATAGCTGTTTTATTTGTAATCCAGTTTATGAGGTTGCATTCTTGATGTGTTTCGCCTTTATGTATGCCAGCTTTCCATGCGTATTTTTTCTATTCGTTAGGATATTCAGTTTCCGTTTGATCTCTGCTGAATGATGCTAGTTGCTGTGGCAAATAGTCTGTTGGCTGAGTAAATTCACTTCCAATTGCCTGTCAGAATATGCTTAACTTGATTCTTGACTTTTCTTTTGAAGAACTTGATCAATCTACTCAAAAGTTCACATTTGATATCCAGATCCATTTTAGGAGCACACTTATCTCCTTCGTTTACCAAATCAACAGAAATGTGTTTCTTTCTGAGCTAGTCACTCATGTCGGTCTTACGTCCCTTGTCTTGGTTTCAAGAGTATAATTAAGTTTCAATAAGTCTGTTGAGTAAGTCTTGAAGAGTTATTATGTTTTTGGAGTGGATTTTTTTGGGAAAATTACGCGTATAAGCAAACATATACTAGTTAATTACTTAATATAGCTATAGTTTACCTTAATTATAATTCGCAGCTTACTTTTAGCTATAATTACACAGCTTAACTTTTTAGTTTTGTATAATTCGCGCATTTGTATAATTCAGAATTTGTATAATATAATTTGTGTAACTTTTGTATAATTCAGAATTTGTATAATATAATTTGTATAACTATTTGCACTTCTGATGTTCGTAATTGTATAAATTCGTTATTTCGAGTTTATACAAAAATAACTGAATTATACAAATGTACCCGCAAATTATACAAACATGCGAATTATACAAATCCGCGAATTATACAAATGAGGCAGCTTAAACTATATCTACAACCCGTAAATATGCAAACTATAGCTATGGAGCATAATTAAATTTATTAAAGTGGTTATTTGTGAAAGTTTCCCATTTTTTTTTCTCTGGAATATAGTTATTTATTAACAATATCTATTTATCTAATATAAGAGCCTTAAGATCAACATATAACTCTGTTTGCTCTTGTATTTCTGTGCAGCTCCCTTTCAGAGTTTGGTGTTTTGGGATTTGAATTGGGTTATTCAATGGAAAATCCAAATTCGTTGGTAATTTGGGAAGCTCAATTTGGTGATTTTGCTAATGGAGCTCAAGTAATATTTGACCAGTTTGTGAGCAGTGGAGAAGCGAAATGGTTGCGCCAGACTGGATTGGTTGTGCTTTTGCCACATGGTTATGATGGTCAGGGCCCTGAGCATTCAAGTGGACGTTTGGAACGTTTCCTCCAGGTGCATTAGCTGTTCTTCTCTCTAGTAGAAAGCAGAACTTTCTGACAGTTAGGAAGTTTCACTTTGCATTCTGGCTAAGGAGCATTGGCTAGTCATGAATATGAATATGATATGACATGGTTGAAAGAAAATATAAGATACAAGAGGTTGGAACCATGTGAAATTTAATGAATGAAATTGTGCTTAGAAGTGTGCTTACTCAGTGCTAGGTTAAAATAGAATATAAGGTCCAATTTACGTGGTACAGTGAAGTGAATATTGATATGGGCCTGGTTAAAAGATACGATACAAAATTTTATAATGTTATGTCCAATTCATGTACTACAGTGTAGTGAATACTTCAAACAGTTTCCTAAAGGTTCTTGTAATGCCCCCGTCTTCCTTTAGAGTCCTGCATCTTCTACTTTTAGGTTTATGAGTTGTGTTCCTCTGATTGCTTCAATAAAGTAAATCACCTTTGTATTTTGCTCAATTTAATGAGATGCTTTTCCATGACAGATGAGTGATGACAACCCGTTTGTTATCCCGGAGATGGAACCTACACTACGGAAGCAGATTCAGGAATGTAATTGGCAGGTGGTGAATGTAACAACTCCAGCAAATTATTTCCATGTTTTGCGGCGTCAAGTAAGTGCAACTGCAAGCTTGTTTAAATTTTTGAACTTTTCTGCTTCTTTGTTTTCTCATGTTTAACTGCTTCTCAGATTCACAGAGATTTCCGTAAGCCTCTCATTGTGATGGCCCCAAAGAACTTGCTTCGTCACAAGAGCTGCAAGTCAAATCTATCCGAGTTCGACGATGTCCAAGGTCATCCAGGTTTTGACAAACAAGGTACCAGGTTCAAGCGTCTGATAAAAGATCAGAATGAGCACTCGGATCTTGAAGAAGGTATCAGACGGCTGGTCCTTTGCTCAGGAAAGGTGTGTATCATACTCTTTCTTTTGATAATCTCATTTTTATGATCATGTTCTTCCTAAGTTTGTGCCATGCAATTATAAACACATCACTGATACATTACGATGAGTTAAAATTTTTCTTTTGATGATGACATGCTGTAGTGTTCTCCTTTCTCACCATGCAGATACAAACATCTTTAGATGCAATATAACACGTTTCTTTGTCACTAGGATAATGAATACATGAATGACACTTTTCTTTTACTCACTCAAGTTAGCCGAGTTAAATTATTCTTTCATGCATGTAATGCAGGTCTATTATGAGCTTGACGAAGAAAGAGCTAAAGCTGATGGGAAAGACATTGCTATCTGTCGGGTGGAACAGCTTTGTCCTTTCCCATATGACCTTATCCAGCGTGAATTGAGGCGATATCCAAGTATGTGCTCTGAAACATTTGGCTTACCTTTGCTCGTTATATCAAATGAAAATCTACTCTTATGTATATTTATTCCGAAATTGCATTTGCATAAGCATCCCTGAATGATTGCATGCATGCATCCAACCAGGACTTCTGAATAGAGGTAGACAAACCGATTGTCATGTGATAACGAATTCAAACTTTCATATTTTCAGATGCAGAGATAGTTTGGTGCCAAGAAGAGGCAATGAACATGGGCGCATTCAATTACATTGCACCACGCCTTTCTACTGCCATGAAATCACTAGGCAGAGGTAACATGGATGACATCAAGTATGTTGGTCGTGCTCCTTCTGCTGCCACAGCCACTGGTTTCTTCCAGGTTCACGTGAAAGAACAGACCGAGCTTGTCCAGAAAGCGCTGCAACAGGATCCGATTAATCAATTCTGAAGCTTGAACCATTGATGTACCCATAGCACTACTGGCCTCCAAAAATGACGCGACGATAGAAATGCTAAGCTATTCTCTGTGCCTGGTATAGCCAGTGTGAGTTTTAATTTACTTTTTGGAAAAATAAGGCCTTTTTGTTTGTGCTAGTTTCCAGTCAGTTACACAGTTTGAACTGATGCTTTCATACGTATACATATTTCAGCTGGTTAAGATCAACAATACAACTCACTCAGACTTATCCTTGTTACCTCTAGTTTGGTATTTTGCGATACGGTAAATTGGTGACCATAGCTTGTTCAACTTGCTCACTCAGACTTATCCTTGTTACCTCTAGTTTGGTATTTTGCGATACGGTAAATTGGTGAACGTTGGCTTATATATATTTTTAATAGAAAATTATGTTGGTTTTTCGAAAAATGTCTCAATTGTGTCATCTAACACCTTACACACACACAGAAATATATATTCAAAAAGCAACTTTTTTTATTCATCATTATACAACAACAGACATCTCAATTGAGATAGACGGATAGAGAAGTCAAAGAACGTGTTTGGATTAATTTATTTTAAGTGTTTTTTTAATAGCTAAAATAGTTTTTAAATATTTCTATAGTATTTGGGTAAGATAAAAAAAAAAAGTACCTTTAAACACTTGTTTTAAAGACAAAAATAAAAATAAGCCAAAAACTTGTGCCCATCAGACTTTTAATGTTTAAACATTTAGTTTTGTACTAATATTAGGTTGTATATTAGTTAATATTTTAATAATATAATATAAATTATTTATGTAATTATATACTTGTATTTTTTTATGTATAAATTTCATATCCACCCTACCTCATACAATCGACTTTCTGGGTTGTGTGCATTTTTTCTTTCAAAATCTCTTTGCAATATTCACTAAACATAGGGGAAATACATTGCTTCCAATTCCAATACATGTATACAATAATATATACACAACAATAACATATGCGGCATAATCTCACAATTGAGGTGTGGAGAGGGTAATGTGTACGTTGCCTTAACCTTAGTTTGAGGAGGCAGAGATGTTATTTTCGATATAACCTGATATTTGATTATGATAGACCCTCAGTTTAAATAAGTATATCAAATTCAAACCTATAATTAGTACTCCCTCCATTTCAAATTAATTGAATTGTTGAGGTGTTTCACACTCTTTAAGAAAAGAAGATTAAGACAAAAATTAGACACAACTTTCCATTTTTACCCTTATTAATTATTATCAAATTTATGATTAAAATAACCAAACATTAATTAATAACTGATTCCAATACTAACTAATGAAGGGTAAAATTGAAAGAACATTCTAAAAGTAGTCTTGAAAATTGAACAATTAAGTTAATTTGAAAAATGAAAAATGTCTCAACAATTCAATTAATTTGAAATGGAAGGAGTAATAAATATGACAATAATTGAGGCATTGAAAACTCTTCCTTCTCCATTTACTCAATTTTCACAATGATAGCATAAAGTTATTAATGTATGATTATCTATCTTAAAATTTCGATATTGTATATTAAAGATGCAGTCTCCAATATATTTATTCTATAATCCCACATCGTCAAGTGAATAAGACATAAGAGAAGCAAGGAGATGCTATAAAGAACAACCAATGACAACAAAGAAAATATGCCTAATCAATTGGTTTCGTATGGGATCGAGCTGAAATTGAATGTTTCATTGGCAGCCTAAAGCCAATGAAACATTTACATTTGGCTGAATTTCACACGAAGCCACTTGATTAGACCCTCAGTTCAAATAAAAATATCAAACTTAAACCACTCATTACTTATTAGTAATAAATATGATAATAATTGAGGCATTTAAATATCTACCTTCTCCATTTACCCATTTTGCACAATAATTAATCACACAAAGCTATTAATGCATGATTATCCATCTTAAGCTATTATTATATACTTAATCAACTAGTTCGCAAGGCTCATTTTTCGTTGTGGGTCATAAGGCGGGCAGCTTTATCTGATCAAGGGCCGAGGCACAAGGGTCCTGGTACTATCCAGGTGCGAAGAACCCCGGAGGTGACTGCAATGAGCAGAAATCTCACTCACGGGCCTAAACGACGACCATATGAGATTTAGTTAAATTTGAAGGTAGCATTGGCCGTTAGGCTCGTACTATTGTAACCTTGAGTACTAATTTAGGAGACATGAAACCAAGTCTGGTGGATGAACTGTGGCCATGAGACTAGAGCATGGTCTTTGTGTCATGGTGCCATAGATTATCGTTTTTAGCCTAGTTCTCTAGGTTTGAGATAGTCTCGTGGCTGCTTGACAGACTCGTCACCTCTTATAATCAATGATGATTTCTTTATGAATTAACTCCCAGTAAAATATATATACATGAAAAGATTCAGACATACATAACTGAAAGTTTAACCAATTATTGACTATCGTTATGACAATCAAAGAAACATTCATATTCAAAGTATAACTTTTGAGTACAAAAGCAACCACTTGTGTTTCAAACTAGCAGCAATGTTGGGTTCAATTAAATGATGACATAGTCCCACATTGTTAAGAGAAGAAGATAGAAGAGTAATGAGGATATACTATAAAAACGGATTAAAAACAACAATGAAACATACTTACCTGGACGGGGTCAATGGGCAATCAATAAGACCTATGACCTAAGTTGGTGACCTCCATTGCACTTTGGAGGGGTGTTTGTCTAAGGTTGATCCAAGTGATCGAGCCTACGTCATAATTTGTGGCAGTGGAGGCTTGCGTAAGTGCGGCCCCTATCCAATTCAATAAACCAACAATTTTTACTCATTGGGCCTCTATCATATATAGCCCAAAATACTCTTCTAATCCAATTTGAGTGCCTCAATTGCATAGGCATAAAAGGCTTTAGTAGAGATGATGATGTTATATAAACATAATGGATTAGAGGTATTTTGTTTTAATTGTTTATTAAGTTCTTTACATTTATGAAAAGTTTAGATTTGTTCAATATTATATATAGCATATTATTATTTTACAAAAGTAACAAAGCTCTAGAGTATTGACTCTAATGATCAAGAAATTGAAGTCACACCTCATAACCATAGATAAGCTTCAAAACAAGGTCATTTTCTTCTTTTTTATTTTCCACATGATATTTGATATTCGTATTAATTGGGATTGACTAAATCTTGATTTATGCATTACAAAGTCCATTTATGAGGGTAACACTCTGATCCCAACATGACTTGACCACTAGTGAAGAACAAACGAAAATCTCAATCATCCCACCACAATCCATGTTGATAAAAACAAAGTCAATATATAACATTATAAGTTAACCTTGCTATTATCATGAGAAATAAAAAAACAACATGACTAGTAGAATTCTACAAGGTCTGGAAAAATTGAAGTCACCGGAGTGTACGTAATTTTATTCTTATCCTACCTTATGAAAATAGAGTCTGTTTACTATAGACCCTCGAAAGATAAGTCATCATATTTTTCATAGTGTACTTTATTATTTTGGGTCTCTTGGTACTTTCCAAAGACCAAAAAAATAAAAATAAAAATAGTATTTTGCTAAAGGATGAATTATAGAAAAATTTAATTTGTATCCAGGTCAGTGTTACGTAGGAATAGTTAAATAAGGATCATCTCAAAGTTGCTTCTTTAAGAACCAACAAAACATAATAAAGTTGAAAAATACAATTTTTTTTGACTAAATACTCCACTTGGGATCAAATCAATTTGTCATCTAAGCTTAAAAAACAACTAAACAAGTTTATGACAATGACTTGTCATTTTTTTTAAAAAAAAATCATATGAATTTACCTTATATAAATTAATAGTGTAAATAATTTTACACTATTATTGAATTTTAAACGATTATATCAAAGATTATTAGCTGATTTTCTATATGTGACCGACGATCAATCATAATTATTACAGATAATAATCTGTTATTGTTGTAGATCATTTTAATCTAACATATATTTAAAAGATAGTATTTTAACATTAATTAAGATATGAATACATGTCTATATAGATTATTATATCTATTTACGAAAAATCTTGCGTACGCTACTTTAACATTGAGGGAGGACTTTATCAACAAAGTTAAGTCTAGACGTTATGGTCAGTATTAATTAGTCAAGAAGACCTACCCTATTTGAATGATAAGACAAACCAATTAATAATTCAACAAATGTATGGCTAAAAATTTGTTACTAGTGAAGATATTTAGTTAACTAATTGAAAATGATATTTTGGAACGTAGACAATAATATTTCTCACTAAGCAATAATATAATAATTTTAAAAGGTTTAAATTTTATACGTCGTCAAATTATATTTATCTGTTGTAATAACAAGTAACATATTGTATCTTTAAGATTATAAATTCTATACTTCAAAAGAAAAAATATATATCCTTTTGTATTTGATTTGATAATTTAATTTATTTTTTATATTGATAATATATATTATTTAAATTCGTATGAAAGATATATGTATAGTTGAAAGATCTAACAAGAAAGTATTTTCAGGCAAATCACTATGGCGTGTTACGACTTCTTTTACAAAATTTCTCTATATGTATACTTATATCCACACTTGTACTAAAAAAAAATGAGTTTTGACAATTCAAAAAATAAAAAATAAAAAGTAAAAAGTAAAATAAAAAATGGTGAATTATGGGATAGAAAACAAATTAAATAAGATTTCTCAAAAGTAATTTACTATTTTGCAAAATTTAGAAATATATTTGAGCTGATTTACCTAATTCAAGGGTAAATTAGACCTTTTGTATATAATATGTATCAACAAAGCTAGAGAGAAATTAAGCTACTGAATTTAGCAGAACCTTATAATTATGTTAATCAATTCAATTACAGCAACAATAATTCTAATGTAATCTCATAAGTAGGGTATGAAAAAAAATAGAATGTACGTAGATCTTACCCTTATTTTTATGAGATAGAAAAACTGTTTCCGATAGATTCTCAACTCAGAAGAGGAGTATTCGAAGCATGATTAGAAATTCACCTAATATCTATTTTTTTTAAAACTATGTATAATTAATATATTTAAAATCCATTTAGCTACTTGTTTTATTATTAGATTCAATCTTTTGATATATATAAATATTTCTGTCCCAACTAAACCTACAATAATATTTTTGTACTTTTTGTCAACTGATGATTTTAAAATTCAAGTTGTACGAACAAGTACATGAACTAATCAACAACCTTCTAGATATTTAGATAAGTCCAATTTTTTTTTTTACTATAAAGTATTTGTCTGACTTTAATTTACTCATGTACACCTCATGAATAAGGTTATCCATTTTGTTACATATTTCTTTTATTCATATACGAAGGTTCTTGGTAGTTTCTTTATGCAAATACAACTTGAATTATTTTATTTTATTTTGGAAAACTTAAACAACAATAAAAATAAATCCAGTGCAATTCTATGAGTGGGGTATAGAGGGAGTAGTGCGTACGTAATTGTCCAGGTAAAGAGATTGGTTTCGAAGGACCTTCGACTCAAGTAACGTATAATAAAACCAATATGAAAAAAATAAATACAATAATAAAAAAAATCTAGTTGTGCCGGTGTAGAAAATAATAATAGCAAAGAAAACAACAAGTAATATTAATAATCGCCAAAATGGGTTGTGATGGAGTGATAAATACTCATTCATCCTTAACCATATGTCTCAAGATCGAGTCTCCCTAGGTACATAGTCACCTTTATTGAGAAACGCTCTAAATTAATGTAGAACTTTCCGATATAAATCTAGATTTAATCGAACTTCAGTATGATACTGACTACCTACTAATGAATATACCCTAATCAGAATCCATAAGATATTAGATATTACACACAAAAGAAAATAGAAGTTATGATGTAGTGTGAACAATTAATATTATATACTACTTATATAATAAAATAATAAAGGCTGGTAATCAGCATATAGTACATACGAATGTTAAACGCGATTAGCACACACATTTTTCAGTCAATTAATTAATTGATAATATGTTTTTAGATCTTACATATTTTTTTAAAAATAAATAAATTTGATACATCAAATATCTATGGAGTATATAAAACCACATCATATATTCATGTGTAATATTTTGAGTTGTGGGCACGACCTTTATTCTTAATTAGATATTTTAAGTTCGAACTCTATTAGATACAGAGCTTTAACCTTAGTATGATATATTTCGACTCGAATTCAGATTTAATTAGATTTCAATATGAATATCAGATACCGAGTAAGAAAATAAGAAAAAAAAAGATAAATAGTTGTTCAACTTACATTTTAATTCTTTCGAATTAAAGAAACAAAAGTGTGAATTGGACTAATAGAATTTCTAGAAAAAATGAAATTGCCAAGAATTTACATACATGAATATATATCTTAAGAATTAAAATGTTGGTTCACTATAGTCAACTTTGCAAGTTATAGACTTGTAGTATAGCTAGTATTAATTAATATTTCCTAATTATAATGTCATGCTTACGTGCTCCATGACATCTCACATTATGCACCCCACAATTATATTGACCCAAAAATACCACTAATTTAAGCTCCTTTTTTTAATTAAGGGTGTGTTTGGCACATTGGAAAATACTTATAGTTTCTTACTTATTTTCTGATGTTCGATAAATAAATAAAAATACTTTTATATAATTTAAGCAAATATGATTGTAATTGGATGGGTGGGTTAAGGGCGGCGAGGGATAAGGGTAGCAGTGGGGGTGCCAAATGATAACATATTCATCTGAACTCATTACTTTTAATGCAAAATGTATATTATGTGTAATAGTACTACTAAGTATGAATCTACAACATTTAAAATATAATAGATTCAAGTATTTCAACGTTAAAAATCTTAAAGGTTGAGCCCATAAAGATTAATTAAATCATGAGTTCACCTCTTAAATGAACGGATTGGAAGGCTGGGATAACAGTAGGTAACATCAAACATGGGTGGGTGGGTGGGTGGAGACAATCAGCACATAGTTTTCCTAATTTTAACCAACAAGTGATTTGCTCGATATTTGAAAAACAGATGTAACGTACGGTTAAGTATTCTTAGACGAAAGAGTGTTCTTTCAAAACTGATCATTGTGCGTCACCATCTTCCACCTATCCTATATAATCGACAAAATATTTTTCAAAAATGTTATCTTTGCTGACCGACCAAATATGAAAAAATCGAAAACCCTCCTGACATACCAAACGAACCCTAAGCAAAAAAAAAGTTAATCAATCATAGCAATAAACCCCGGTATCATATATTTTTTTTCTAATGAGAAAAGAGAACAAATCTAACTTACTTATCCCACAAGAAATTAACATGCCCAATTTCGTCATAACAAAAAAGTCAACTAATACTAGTCAAATTATCCAACTAAAAATCTTTTATAAATAAATAACCTTCCACCACAAAAACCTAAAAATATTTCATATTCTTTTCTTCCTCTTACAAAAAATAAAAAACCTATTCACACCAAAAAAATTCTCAAAAAAAATAAAAAAATTCCCAAAATTGCATAAAATTATGGTGGTTCTACCAATGAAAAGAGAAAGAGAAGGAGAATTCGATATAACAACCGTGGCGAATTACTTGATGTTATTTTCACGTCAAGAAAATTATTTTAACACGACGGTGAACAATTCTCCTAGTCGAGTTTTTGAGTGTAAGACTTGTAATAGACAATTTCCTTCATTTCAAGCACTTGGTGGTCATCGAGCAAGTCATAAAAAGCCAAGATTAATGGGAGAATTGAATTTTCATTTGCCAATTTCACCACCTAAGCCAAAAACACATGAGTGTTCAATTTGTGGACTTGAATTTCCTATAGGACAAGCTTTAGGTGGACATATGAGAAGGCATAGAGGTATGTTAAATGAAAAGAATAATAATATTCAAGTTCCTCATCATGATGTTGTGAAGAAATCATCAAATAATCCAAGAGTTTTGTGTTTGGATTTGAACTTGACACCATTGGAGAATGATTTAGAGTTCAAGTTGAAGA
Source organism: Solanum piurae (assembly GCA_029582685.1). Lineage (NCBI taxonomy): Eukaryota > Viridiplantae > Streptophyta > Magnoliopsida > Solanales > Solanaceae > Solanum > Solanum piurae. The sequence continues at coordinate 70,896 of JAJOOO010005125.1, forward strand.
AGGCAAATCCTATAGTTGATTGCTTTTTGTGATCAATCAATAATATTGGACCAGATCGCGAATCTAGCGCAGGTTCTATGAATTCAAATTATCAATTCATCATTTATATATTCTGAACTCGTTGATTCTAGATTCTAAATTCATATCGATATATATTGAACATATATCTAAATCCCATCTAGACATCTAGACGTTTGATTATTAGTTTTTTTTTTCTATTCTATTTTCTTCTTATGTATTTTGTACTAGATATGAATTTATTTGTTCGTTTATATAAGGGATATAGGACCTTAGCCCTTGTAGATGTAATATATAGTACCATATTTAGTGTAATTAATATATACTTGATGATTGTTTTACATTATGCTTTTTGTATCCTTTTTTTCATCGATAATTTTAGATCATATATATCTATTTCCTTCCCAAATACTAAAAGTTAATTTAACAAGTAACAACAATAATAATAACATATCGGTCAGTATAATTCCACAAGCAAAATTCAAAGAGGGTAGATTAATATACATAAACCTTATCCATCTCGGCTCGAAAAAAGAGTACTACTCAAGTAGAAATAATTTTATTTAACGATAATATAAAAATTAAAATGTAGATTTGGTTTTTATTTAGATGATGATCATGCATGTGTGAACATTAAGGCAAAGTGTATATGCTAGAGGTGGTTCACAACAACCCCTTTTTTTGGTTTGTACTTAATTATATTAATTTGACCCGTGATTTATGCTTATTATTTGATGACATTATTAATTTTTGAGTCTTAGATGAGCAAGAAAATTATCCACTTCACATGTGATCATAGAATATTTTTTGGTCCGACTAATTAAGATTCGTATTTCATAAGACTCTTATATAAAAGTCGAATCGTGATTCATAGAAACTTTACAATATTGATTTTTTTTGTCAATAATTTTTATTCTTTTTATTTTTGGGTGTTTTTATCCAAGCTTTCATTTTGTATTTTCCAAACTATTTTGAAATATTTTTCTTGAATCGAGAATCTATCAATCGAAATTAACAATCTCTCCACCCCATAAAAGTAGGAATAAGATCTTCGTACACAGTACACACTATCCCTACCTGCCTCCTTAAGCCCCTCTCATGAAATCACATTGCGTATATTATTTTCGTTTGACAGGGTGGTCGATCATTGAGACATTTAAATTCCAACGGTATTGTGTCAATAATCACAAACTTATAAAATTGTCAACATCAATTTTAGGTATCACTTGACTTAATTAGAAATGATAATTACACATATATAAATTCATAAATGAGCTAAACTAAATCAAAATTCTTTCATTACTACAGAGTTATGTTATTTGCTATAGTAAATAGTTATTATGATCTGAAAATTCGAAAACTAAAATATATTTATACGTAAATACGTACAATGTATACAATCATAAATTATATGAATATGTATGAATCGTATAAACGAATAAGTAAATCTCTATCTAGTAAAGATCCATAATTAAAAGAAATAAAAATGAAACAACAAATAAAAGTACAATTTAAAAATAAAATAAAAACTAAGCGTCTATATATATATTATAAGTTCAAATAATTATAAGTTTGTTTATTTCTTTATTTGGTGTGAAATGGAGAGTTGTTATAAATGGTTTTGGTTGAATTATATAAGAATATAAATTGAGGATCTCATGGAGGTAGTTATTTATATTTTATAATATGGTCATAATATAGTTGGTTAGTTTGACTAAGATTAGTTGACTTTTTTGGTAATGACGAAATCGGCAACATTGTTTTGTGGAATAAATTAGGTATATTCTATTAAAACAAAGTGACTGGGAGTAATTGCAAAACAGTTTGCAAAATCTTTATAGGACTAACCGTAACAATTTGGAGAGTAGTGTGTAGAATCTCATTATTTTTATAATATTTTTTTGAGAATTTAGATGCCAATTTTATATGAATTAGTTTTTTTTTTCTTGTTTTTCGTGTGTGTTGGTCCATGAATAATTTGATGATATGGATTTCGATCGATTTTTTTGTAAAACCTTTACAGAGCCCCTCTGTAGGGAGTTGGGGGAACAGTACTTACAGTCTCACAATTTTTACAGTATTTTTGGGTATTTAGGGGTCAATTAATAGGAATTAGATGATCTTCTCAATTTTTTGTGTGTGTTAGCCCATGAATATTTTGGTGATATAGCTTCCAATCAATTTTTTGCGAAACCTTTACGGAACCCTATGTAAGGAGTTAAGGGAGAGATAAGTACAGTCTCACAATTTTGAGGCATTTTTGAGCATTTAGGGTCAATTTACAGGAATTAAGAGATTTTCTCAATTTTTCGTGAGTGTTAGTGCATGAATATTTTGGTGATATGACTTTCGGATTTTTTGCGAAACCTTTAGAGAATCCTCTATAGGGAGTTGGGGGAGCACTACGTACATCTCACCATTTTTAAGGCATTTTTGGACATTTAGGAGTCAATTTACAGGAATTAAGAGACTTTTTCATATTTTGTGTGTGTTAGCCCATGAATATTTTGATGTTATGACTTTCGGTCAATTTTTTTGCAAAACTTTTATGGATCCCCTCTGTAGGGAGTTGGGGGAGATGTAAGTACAGTCTCACAATTTTACAATATTTTTTGGCATTTAGGGGCCAATTTATCGTAATTAGGCATTTTTTCTCCAGTTCTTTTGTGTGTGTTAGCCCTGAATATTTTGGTTATATAAATTTTGATCAATTTTTTTTGTGAAACCTTTACTGAACCCTTTGCAGAGAGTTGGGGGAGTAGTACATATAGTCTTACAATTTTTATAGCATTTAGGAGCCAATTTACATTAATTAGACATTTTTCTCAGTTTTTTGTGTGTGTTGATCCATGAATATTTTGGTGATGTGACTTCGGATCGATCTTTTTGGGAAACCTTTACGGAACCCTCTGTAGGGAGTTGGGGGAGCAGTATGTACAAACTCTCTATTTTGAGGTAATTTTAGGCATTTAGGAGCCGATTCACAGGAATTAAGCGATTTTCTCAATTTTCCGTGTGTGCTAGCTCATGAATATTTTGATGATATGGCTTCCGACCGTTTTCTTTGAAAAAAAACTTAATGAGACTCTCTGTAGTGAGTTGGGGGAGCAATATGTATAGTTTGACCTAGAGCTGTCAATATGGGATAGCCCACTCCATCCGGGCTAACCCATCCATGCTTTGACATTTTACGGTCAGGCCAGGCAAGCCCATTTGGTGTGAGCCAGAAAACGGACGGCCCAGCCCACAAGTACGTGGGCTACAGGCTTGTCGGGCCAACCCACTTTTATTAAAATTATATTTTTTTATAATTATTAAAATAAATTATAAATTATAATTTAAAAATATTATCATAAATATCGACAAAATAAAATTACATGGTGTTAATGTTACTACTTGTTAATCAAATCCACAAATAAAATTATCTTTATAATATTTATTAAGGTTTTTTCAAATAAAAGTATAAATATCTAAATAGAATTATTAACCTAATTGTTTTGTCACATTAAAACACAAAAAATGTGACAATATTCCAACCATAAAAAATTTAAAAATAAACTCCTTAAAAAAAATTATGAAACTTATGGCATATCTAACACATCATGAAATCTATGGTGTATCCAACACTTCATGATCATCTTCATCAATCATATTTGAATCAGCTTGTGCCAAGATTGTCTTAACATCTTTATTTTCATCTGCAATTTATATGCGGTTTCAATTAGTTAAATATTAAATAGATTTTGAGTTTGGACTCTCTTTAATTTTAAATTTTAATATTATATTATATTTTTTTAATTATTTTTATTTGGCCCACGGGCCGGCCCTACCTATATTTCTCAAGCCCTACAAATCAACAGGCTTATTCAGGCCGGGCTAAAAAGCCCTTTTCTTAAATGGGCTCCAAAAATCTTAGCCCAGCCCTATTAAATCTCGAGTTAGGCCAGGCCGGCCCAACGGGCCTAGCCCATATCGACGGCTCTACTCACTCTGACCATGATCCACATCATCTTTGGAATTTAGGGGCCATTTGATAGAAATTAGGCGATTTTCTCAATTTTTCGTGTGTGTTAGCCTATGAATATTTTGGTGATATAGCTGCATTTCGATTTTTTTTGAAAAAACTCTACGAGACCTAGTGGCGGAGCCACATGTAGTTGATGGGTGTCGACCAAGGTCGACACCCCTTCATCGGAAAATTACACTGTGTAGCTAGAGTAAAAATATTTTTTATGTATATGTGTATTTACATATTGACACTCTTTGAATTCTACGCGATTTTACTTCTTTATATTCTGACACCCCTTAGCCGAAGTTTTAGCTCCGCCACTGACGAGACCCTTCATAATTAGTTGGAGAGTTATATGTATAGCATCACCATGATCCACGACATTGCCTTTTCTTTCTTTCGTCTTCCTAATTACTTACTTAAGCTTCATATCTAAATCTCCCAAATATGAAATTAAAAATATGCAGGTCTACATCTGCACTAGTTAGTACTTATTCGTACAAATATGAATTCGTATAATATTTTACTTATGGAGTTTATTATCTTAAATGGAAGAGTCGTTCATATATAATATTAATTATTCTAATTATTTTTTTATAATACTAGAAGGTTTAATTAATATTGGATTGAATGGAGCCAGCTTTATTGGCTAGGTACATTGGTATATAATTTAATTAGTATTGTAATTTGAAACAATAAATTATTAATTATACAGCTATTAGGCAGCCTGTCAACTATATTATGATGCCACCCCTTGCGTGTAGTGATGTAACTAAATATAAATTAATATTTTCAAGCAACTCTTCCTTTTTTTATAAATTATTTTTGTAATGTGCGATATAGAATTTCATAAGTAATATAGATATTTTTCTAGAAGAGAGAAAATAAATATTAATTATGATATATGTAGACAAGAGATCATGACGTTGAGCCATTAGTTTAGTTTGATTTTAGACTACAAAAAGTTGTGGATTCGAACCTCAAAATAAATGATGTGTTTAATGTACACGTCAAGCAACACTCAATGCTAAGTGATTTTATTTTCTTTCTATATGTCATGAATTTATGCATTTATAGGATTAATATATATGTTTAGTAAAATTTTCTGACGAAGCGATGTTAAGTGGCCACCGTTTGATTAACATAGTCTACCCCTTATATATTTATGTTTTATTTAACTGAGATTATTATTATTGATAAAAAAAATTAATAATATTTTGATCAATTGATCTTGAATCTTCCATGTGGTATTTGATCATTCTCGTTTGATTCTTGAAATCACATCAAGCAGTGGCAACCTACAAATACTTTCATTACTCATAACCGTTTCTTGTAACCTCTTATAATGATTTTATGTTCTTTCATCAATTAATGTTACTAATATAACAATAATTAGATGATTAATAGAATTCTTGAAATTATATACGCTTTCTAATAATTTGTTGAAGCAAGCAAGTGATTACGAGCTTCTAATAGAAATATATTCTCTTTCTTCATAAAGATAAAGGTAAGATGTATCATGTACACACTTACGTGTTAGACATCATTGAATACGTTATTATCGCAAAAAAGTCATGGAATTAAATCTCACCATCATAAAAAAAATTTAATATATATATATATCAACTTGTATGGGTTCCACGATCGTTTTCACACTCTACATATACTAATTCAACTTGCTTAGTTCAATTATTAAAATTTTAGCCAAAAGTTAGTTGGAAGAAGTTATGTTATTTTTCATCAAATAGTTAATAATTAATTGCTTTGACTAATAATAGTGATAACATTATAGTCAATTGAATAAGTCGTCACTTGAATGTGTACTAGCAAATTGACAAGTCTTAGTCATAGGTTTTAAAGTTGTCATTTCTTTTAAAAAAATATATTTATTTAATTTAATTATCCCAAATACAAACGTTGTATATTTTTTTTTTGTTTTCTCACCATCTCAACAAAAAAAAATTCGGGATTCGAACTCAACACCTCTGATTAAGAGTGTAAAAATCTCAATCATCCGATCTCATTAATAAACATAGTATTATTCAACTTTCATTATATTTTGTTTTTCTAAGAAGGAACTTAGAGAAATAAAAAGTAATATTTGATTCATATATACAATATATTTTTTCAACAAAAAATATTCTAACTCACCAGCCTTCGTCAGTTGTAACATCGCTCCAATCCTATATATAAACATATAAATAAACCCCTATCTAGAACATGATTCATAAGAAGAAATAATTAAACTTAATTCTATACATCTAGATAGGATTTATTTTACCAAATATTCAATAATTACAAGAAACAATCAACTTTAGGAGCTTCCTTCTTCAACTTGTACTCTAAATGATCATTTTCCAATGGTGTCAAATTCAAATCCAAACATAAAACTCTTGGATTTTTTAATTTCTTCACAACATGATGAGGAACTTGATTATTATTATTATTATTTTCATTCAACATACCTCTATGTCTTCTCATATGTCCACCTAAAGCTTGTCCTATAGGAAATTCAAGTCCACAAATTGAACACTCATGTGCTTTTGGTTTAGGTGGAGAAATTGGCAATTGAAAATTCATTTCTCCCATTAATCTTGGCTTCTTATGACTTGCTCGATGACCACCAAGTGCTTGAAATGAAGAAAATTGTCTATTACAAGTTTTGCACTCAAAAACTCGACTAGGAGAGTCGTTCACCATCGTGTCAAAATGATTTTCTTGACGTGAAAATAACATCAAGTAATTCGCCATAGTTGTTATGGTCTTAAATTCATCTTCTCTTTCTCTCTTTGAAGGTAGAATTACCATGATTTCATGTAGTGTTTGAGAAATGAGATTATTTTTTTTGTGGGGGGGGGGGGGGTAGGTAAGGGGGTTGAGTAAATATTGGATGTGAAAAGGGAGAGTTTGGTTTAATTAGAGAAGAAAGAATGAAAATGAGGATCTCATGGGGGTAGATTATTTATAAGGTTTATTAGTTGAATAGTTTGACTATGACTAGTTGACTTTTTCTTTTGTTATAACCAAATTGGATAGTAAGTAAGTAAGATATCTTTTGTTTGAATTAATTAGGTTAGTTTAACTTATGTGCACACATAATATAAATATATTTTTTTGCACAATTAGATTACCTAAAAGATATCTATAAATAACCTTCATGAAAAAATATAGAATTTTATAATCTTGAAAATAAGATATTTATTTTTTACATTAGTGGTGAAAATTTTAAGATATCAACGTAATTTAACATATTGTACCATTTTATTTGCCTTATTTTTCAGATAACTTGTTATATTTATCTATGAACAAGGTATATTGATCTTTCAGGATTCCAATGATAAAATCAAGAATTGTTCTAAAATAGTTTGTCCAAGTTGTTGTAGAAGTAGACTTGGAATGGGAAAAATCATTGCATCATGTATATGTCACACCTCTCTATTATAAAGTTGTAGGAACGGTAAAAGTATTTTACATGTGGACAAGTTTGAGTTGTGAAAATAATCACTAATATAATTAATATTTGTATTATGGTAGACTGGTCACATCATATGCACCCCTTGATCAGATGCGACCTTAACAAAATCCTACGTGAATATAGAATACTTTGTGCATCAAGCTAAGATCCTTCTTTAGGCTCATGTTATGGTAATAAATACTCCCTCCGTCCCATTTTATGCGATGTAGTTTGACTTGACACAGAGTTTAAGAAAGAAAGGAAAATTTTTAAAACTTGTGGTCCAAAATGAATTATAAAAATTTGTGTGGCTGTAAATCATTTCATTAAGGGTAAAGTAGACATTTTCTAGTGAAATTGTTACTTAGTATAGAAATGTGTCATTATTTTTGGGACCGACTAAAACGGAAAGTAAGTCATTTAAATTGGGACAGAGGGAGTAATAATTAAGATAATATCGAAATGAATTATCTTTTTTTTTGTGTGTAAACAAATGGATATGTGTCTATATATGTAGATGGAAGTAGGTGAAAAATGATAGAAAAATTTGCTAAAGTATTTTGAATATTATTATTGGTGTCTTTTGGGCAATTGCAAGTGTGTATTTGGTGAGCCATCATTGAATGTATTGATGACCCTATGTGAACATAATGGATATGTATACTAGTCTTTTTTGTTTTTGTTTTAAGAGTTATATATATATATATTTATATATGATTCATAAATAAGAACTTTAATTTCCTAATATATAATTAATTATATAATTTAATCTTATTATATATCACTACTATGTATTGCAGTTTATGTGATTGAGACTCCTTCATTCTTTAAACGAAAATTGAGTTCACGATCTAGAAATGGTAACGAGGTTAGCAACCAATAATGTTCAATAAATGAAAATCAAAGATTCTCTTTCTTACATATTTGAATGTAAATTCACTTTCATTTTTATCAATGAAAAAATAGAATATTTTGTAGAAAAATTTGCTAAGATATAATTGCACAATCACCATCACTCCTATATATATAACAAATATCACTAACTACTTCAATTATTAATTATTAATTATTGTACAATTATTGTTGATATCTCTACTATAACAATATATTCAGTAAAATTATACGGACAAATTTTGAACCATATGACTAATATATATGTTTTATAAAATAAAGGTCGTGAGTCGTGACTGACCATTAATATTTTTGTAAATTTGTGGCATTTTCATTCTTCTACAATATTCTTTTAGTCCTTTCCCACCTAAGTTTCTTTCTTTCTTTTTTGGATTTTTTTTTAATTAAAATTAAAACTTGACTAGTTATTATCACTTGTCACTAATCATCTGTTGGGGGTGGGTAAGTGTTTATTACACTAATAAATTCTAATTAATTAATAAACACATCAATAGACACACACTTAGAGCTATTATTGTGTGGTGGTTAGTTTTATACTTTGGAAAATAAAAATTTATTTATTACTGATAACAAATTTACAATAATCAGTACATGATTAGTAAATCATAAATCATAATTATTTGTTTATACTATACTTTGATTTATGACTTAGTCATAGAAAATTAATATAATTTAATATAAATATTATATGTGAGTAATATAATATTAATATTATATATATTTGACTTCGATTGTTTAGTGTCACTCATAACTTTTGTTTCAAGGGCATCTCCAACCCTACACTCTATTTTACTCTCCAAATATAGAGTTTTCTATTTTTTCAGACAATCAACTCCAACCTAGTTCTCTATTTTACTGTCTAAAAAAGAATTTGTTTCTCTCTCCTCAATATTATATTATTATTTCTAATTCATTCTTATTTTCTTATTTCATAATATAAAACCTTTATTTCTTTTTCCCAAATAATTACTTTATATAATTTTCATGTGATATAAATTTTAATTTTTTCAAATTCTTTATTCAATATAGAAATATATTTTATTCTAAATTTTTAAATAACATAAATTGCAAGAAAATATAATATAATATACAAATTAATGGACAAATTCAAATAAAACTGAAATACAATTACATAAATATTACATACACTCAATTTTTTAAAATTATTACGTTGCTCCCATAAATGCTCTATTAATGCATTACGACGTTCAAAATGAGCATTTTTGTCGTCAATTTTCAAAATTAATTTTTTCATCTTATCATTTTAATTTTGTGTATTCTTTATAGTGAAACTTAATAATAAAATCAAATTATATTATTGACGAAAATTAGGAAAAATTAAAATACTATTAATTCGAGACTACAGTAGCATATATTAAATAATATATATTTTAAAATATTATATATATTTAAGAAGAATTATGAATATTAGATATTTAATTAATGACATTATATGTAAAATAATATGTTAATTAGAAAGTAATAGAAATAATAATAAAATATTGAAAAAGTGAAATAGAGAGTGTGAATAGTAGTTCTCCAAATTTGGAGAACTACTATTCACCTCTCTAAATTTGAAGAATAAAGAGTCATTTAGAGAATGGTTGGAGAGTCTAATATCATCCGTTTCAATTGATGTGCAAGTGTCATTATTTGAAGGATCTAGATAGTTTTATTTTTAATTACAATTTTATTGATATTTTATTAAAGGGAAAATGCATAAATATCCTTAATCTATGTCCGAAATTTCAGAGACACATTTATCAATAATTTTTTATCCCTTTTCGGCCTACGTGGCATTATCAACCAGATAGCTTGAAAAAATTGTCAACATGCGCTGGACCCAGAAGATAGTGCTACGTAGGCCGAAAAGGGGTAGAAAATTATTTATAAAATAAGTTTAGGGGGTAATAGGACCTTAGTATAGTATAAGTGTGTCTCTGAGATTTCGGGCAAAGATTGGAGGTACTTATGCATTTTTCCTTTATTAAATCATTAGCTATATTAATTTCTAGTACTTTTTATGTAATTTTAAAAAATATAAATTTATTTTAAAATATGTAAATAATATATAATCAAATTCATTAATATTAATGTCGACCTTCAGTCCTTCATTCTCTAGACTCTTTCATATAAATTGAGGCAGAACGAGCACATGCTTGATATTAATTAAAATATTGTAAACATATACGTGCTAACAATCATAACTTATCATGCATTTTAGATTATTTTCATTGTTTTTACTTTAAATTTCCATTAAAATTAAATTGTGAATATAATTTTAAAAATATTGGAGTAGTTGTCCGTACTTATTCATGTACTTGCCGTACATAGATGGATTACTATAATATTATATTTTCTTGAGTTTATTTTTTATTTTTTAATGTAAAAGTCGTACATATTATTCTACTTATTTTGATAATACTAGAAGGATTAGAAATTGGATTATACACAAATAGTCAACGATTATATATGATGCACCCCTTACATGTAATGATGTTACTAAATACATTTTTCAAATGAATTTTAAAAGGAGAGTTCGATGCACAAAATATTTTGTGTTTACGTAGAATTCAGAGAAGAGTTGTATCTCAAAGATTGTTGTTTTTATGGTTCGAATGTGTAGCGTATAAATCACACGAAGATAATTTTATTGTTTCCTATCTCCGTTTTTTATTATTTCAAATAAATCTTCATTTCTTGATTATTGATCTCTTAATTCATATATTATGCCTATTATATTTTTGTAAGTGCCTTTTCATATATTTGAAAGAGGAGGATATATATAATTATTACCTAAAGGATCTTTGAGAAATTATGTCGACATGTTGAATTAACATTATGCATTATATTTATATTATATATATTAGTTAATTAAAAGTATGTTATCTCTTTATAAACTTTTTTCAAAGATGAAATCAGATTTTTTATTTAAGAGAATCAAAATATAAAATAAAATAAAATGCAGAAGACTCTATTATTTGTAATTTTTATTTTATCTTATTATATGTTTGATTTTTAGATATCTATATTAAAATTAATTTGAATTTGCTCATTTTCAATTTTCACACCACATATACTACTATTCAACTTGCTTGAAGGAGTAGAGCGTATATGTGTGATTATTCATCAAATAAATAAGTGCTTAATTTGACTAGAATAATAGTAATAACATCAACAATATAATTAGTCATCAATATTTTTTCATTATTAATTAGATATTTTATCGAATCTTGAATATAAAGTCACTCTTATAATAGAAAGCGTTGTTATCTTAAAATAAACTTTTCAATATAAATTTAATTTAATCAAATCCATAACAAATATTAAACACAAAGTGAGTAACCAAAAAATATAATGATAAATTTAAGTCGTCACTTAATGTGTACTTAGAAAAAGGACAAAGTCAAAGTCGTAGTTATCATATACTTAGAAATTAGTACATTGATTTGATCCTAATTACTAGAGTTAGTCAAATAAAAGCATTATA
>JAJOOO010005126.1:0-74507 GCA_029582685.1 Solanum piurae
TTTAGTTAATTGTTGTTTTTGTGGAAGTACTTTGACTAATCGAATATAATCGTGAGTTAAAGTAAAGTCTAAACCATTTTCCTCGTGGGATCGACCCCAACCTACAAGTTGGGTTCTGTACTTGATAACGATCGCTTAGGCTTCTGTAAGGAGGTGTAATTTGAGCGTATCAATGGGCTGCTAGTCTCGAGTCATTTTCTTTAAGAAGTGTTTAGAAAGGTCATTTGAGGACGAATGTTCCCAAGGGGGAGATATTGTAACACCCCGGAAATTAGTAGACCAAACTAGAGCCACAAGCTAGGGTTGTAAGACTTGATATATGGGAAATAGAGTTGTAGATGAGACCTTATGTGTTTAGAATGAGGATTTTAATGGTTTAACATCAAGATATGTATTATACCTAGTAGCCTAGATGACCTTTAAGAGTTTGGTTGTGCATGAGAAGGGTAACTACCAAGGCAAAAGGGCAAGCCTAAGCAAAAGGGCCAAGGCTGCCCAACCTTGGCAGCTACTGCCCAAGAGTTCACGACCAGTGGTGTGGAACACGGTCCGTGAAGGGGTCCTTGGAGATTCCTTAGACACTTGGGGGGCCAGGCCAAGAGGCCAAGACACTTCTCCAAGTTCACGAGGCACTTCACGAGCTGTTGGCATGACCACGGCCCGTCAAAGTACCCGTGAAGGTGCCTTAGTGTTTTAGGGTGGTTTAGGGTTTTGGAAAGTTGGGGGAGTTACTGGTCAAGGGACCAAGGGCACCACCACGGACCGTGCTGCCCTTCAAGGACCATCCAAGTTGCCGTGGTGCCTGGGACGGGACAGCCAAGTCGAGGGACTTTTGGGTAAATTCCAATTCAACTAGGTTTAAGTGGGGGTCGTTTTGTATTTCTTTTATTCACATATATAGACTATTTTAAGTCCTTAGCCCCCAAGTTTAAGTCACTTTAAATTATCCTCGATTCAAAAACCCAAATCACTCCTCTTTCAAATATTTCTCTCTCTAAGAAGAACCTCCATTGAAGAAGAAGCTACGGTTGAAGCTAAGGTCAAGATCCAAGGTTCCATTGCTTAAGGCTTGTGCTAGGGATTTGTTTAAGGTATGTTTAGATTTTCATCTATGGGTTCTTCCACCCATAGAGTCCCCTAGAAATCCCCAAGATTTGCGAAGAAGAACCCCAATCTAATCTAGGGTTACTTCTAATATATGGGTTTTAGGTGGGTATGATTTCAAAGTGTTGGATACTACTCATATAAGATTCATTTAGTATTGATTCATGATATTATGAAGAATTTATGTGAATTCCTTGTCTAACCCTAATATTTTAAGTATGTGGGTTTAGATCTATTGATGAGAAATTGATGGTTCTTGATAGATTTTTCTGGCGTTATCACCATATATATAACTTATCCAAGAATGGGAATATGAAATCATGAATTGAACTAGGCTTATGCATGTTTGATAGAATATGAATTGAATGATTAGAATTGGGACTCTATGATGAATTATGCTTAGAATTGTCTATGATTAAGGCTTATGAATAATGTGTATTGTGATCTAGACTAGTATGTTGATTGTGCTCGTTAGAATAGAATAGCTTGAGGTTGAGTCTTATGATTTCTTCATGGATAGTTGAATTATGTAGCTAGGGATGGTACATCCCATGGTAGCTTGGGATTGAGGAATTAAGCTCTCCGAAGGTTAGCTTGAACTAGCATTGGTAGGATGCTTTTCATGATAGCTTGCATTAGTATAGGCATGGTAGCTTAGGATTGAGGATCTATACTCTACTATGGGTAGCTTGAACTAGGATTGTTAGGATGCATTTCATGGTAGCTTGACTTGGTTAGGCTAAGACCATTTCATGGTAGCTTAGGATTGAGACATCATACTCTCCTAAGGATAGCTTAGGGTTGAGGATTCACACTCCTAAGGATAGCTTGCATCTTATTGAATGGTTGCATGGTGGCTAGGTTGGTATACTTGTATCCTTCCTTTGATAGCTTGGATTGTATGATAGGGTGTTTTCCATGGTAGTTAGGTCTAGCATGATAGTATGCTACACTTTGATAGTCTAGAATGATAAATAGTTAACATTGATAGTTAGCATGATAAATAGTTAGCATTCAATCAGTGGTTCATTGTGCAGCATCTTACCACTTTGAGTTGTCACCACCGAACACTTGGGTGTCAATATTTGGACCAACAATCATATGATGAGTTGGTACTTCTTCGAATTTGAACACACTGTTATAGAAAGTTGGTGCATTTTCTCTTCAAGTTTCTTTAATTGATGATGAATGATAAGTAATCATACTTATCAACAATGAGAAATCACTCCTCATATTTTACAACATCACATCAGATCTTTCTACCTTATTAAGAATTTTGGCTAGCAATTCTTTGGTTCGGGTACTTTCCGGATTTTCTTGTCGTACCTTTGCTTTGGAAGTTTCATGTAGTGCCACATGATTTGACAGCATATAAATTTACACTTCCACCCTAGCCATGTTCTCTTCATGTTTTGTTTTGGTCGTACCCATTTTAAAGGCAACACTTGGTCTTCAATTGTATACCAAGCTCGGTTTACTTTCGTCAATTCACTAAGAAACTTTGCAGCTTTTTCAAAAGTTGTCGTAATATTCCCCCTTTAATGAGTTGATCAACTAATCCTTTGTTCAAAATATCATGACTTCGATAAAAATATTGCATTAGCAGCTTATCCAAAATAACATGATTTGGACATTGTAATATAAACCTTCGGAAATGCAACCATGCTTGTTGAAGTAGCTCACCATCTATCCTCTTGACGTTTTGAATATCATCTCTCAATTTCACCATTTTTGAGGGAGGGAAAAACTTTTCAAGACAAGAATTGGTGAGTTCATCCTATAAAGGGATAAGATCTTTTGGTAATTCGGATAGCCATTGTTTTTCTTCACCCATCAAGAAGAAAAGGAATAGTCGTAACCAGATCGACTCTTGAGTAATGCCCCTAATAGTGAAGGACCCAGAAATATTCACAAATCGTCAGAGATGGTCATGGATTCTTTATGGGTAAGACCACCAAATATCCCTCTCAGATGGAGCAATTGAAACATTGTCTTGGTTATAATAAAGGTAGCATTCCCCAAAGTAGGGGTTGTAACACCTCAAAAATTAGACTTGGATTTTTAGCAGAAAAACAACAGAAAAATGTGAACCACGGAGGGGTTCATGGGCCGTGATCAGGACCACGGTCCATCACCCTCATCGTAGTTCACACCCTCCCAGAAGTGGTGGACCACGGGACCCTTCACGGGCCGTGGATCCCCACATGAGCTGTGGGAAGGCTCGTGGAGGTAAGATAGAGCCACCAGGGCTCCGACGTCAGACCACAGAGCCCACCACGGGCTGTGGTCTTGATGATGGGTTGTGGATGGGTTCGTCATCCTGAGCCAGCAGACCCTCAACCCAAGCGAAGGACCACGGTGGCCTTCACGATCCGTGGTCCTCCACACGGTCCGTGAGAAGGCTCGTGGGAAGGACCTCCCAGAACTAGTAGTCACTAGCCAAGAAACACAACCCACTAGACGGGCTGTGGTCCCTTTGACGGTCCATCAGTGTCTCCGTGGAGGGGACTCATCAACTTTTAAGTTAGGGTCATTTTGGTCTTTTCCCCTATGCATTGGGAATTTAAACTACGTTGTTTTCCACCTAAATGACGTCATTTTACTCAGCTTAAGCCTAATAATCTAGTCAAAACCTATCGAAAACCTTTATTCCCCAAAATCACCTAAACTTAGAGCAAAAGGAGAAGAAAGAGGCGCCCGTTTTCTCAAGAACACGCAATGGGTTTTCTTCGGTTCCATCCCCAAAATCAAAGGATTTCTCCGTAGATTTTGTCACCAGGTATGTGAGATTTTACTAGTGGATTCCTTTCTTCTACTAGGTCCCTAGAATTCAGTCAGACTCTTGATTCTCCATATCTTGTTTAGACCTAGAGTCTCTAAATCCTTGGATAGTTGTTGTGATTTAGCTGCTGTAGTATTCGAAATCAAAATATCATGTTGTCTTGGAATCTTTGTTTAATTCCTTGTATGAAACTCAGAACCCTAGTTTGTGTAGATTCTCTTAGTTCATGAATTTTACTTGCTAGATCAGTTAAACAGATAATCATGCTCTAGATTTCGAATGTTACATTATTAGTATAAAAGTGTTGCATTCTCAAATTTGCATGTTAGTATTTTGAGCTATTTAGTATTTCAGTCATAATGTGTCATATACATATTCAGTTGGGAGTAGACTTTGCAGCGAGTTGGACTAGGGTTCATCGTACCCTCACAGTCCCAAAACTACGTGCCCCATAGAATATAAGTCCCTTCTGTAGGCATCAGATTTAGTGATCACGCCAGTCATGCCTTTATACCTCTGTCAAGGTATATTGGGTCCTCTCGATGAGGCGTATACGTAGAACTTCATGTTTAGCTCACGTGGTTTTATGTCGGTTAATAGTAGCTCCCACAGTCAGACTCTTAGAGCATTTGACCAAATTTTCATTATATACTCGAGTATTCAGTTTAGCATGTCATGTTCATGATTAACACTTGGTCATTGCATTCAGTTATCTTTTCAGTATTTACATTCTTGCTCAATTTATTGTATTCCTCAGTTATGCCTTGTTTCTGCTTATATATGTTTGTTTAGCTAAGTATCTATAGCCTACATGCTCAGTAAATTTAAACTACTGGCGCATACTCTGCGCTACGTCTTCTTATGATGTAGGTTCAGGTACTCAGCTTCCAGACCACGCTTAGACCGATTCTCGGTCCGCACTCAGCTGCTTCAATGGTGAGTCCTCATATTCCGAGGGCAATAGACATGTTTTCATTTTAGTCTTTTTATTCAATTTTCAGTTCATTTAGAGTTAACTGGGGGCATGTCCTAGCAACTTAACTCAGTTAAAGGACTTTTCAGATGTAGTAGTAGAATCAACTTGAATTGTTGAGTTCATCGTTCAGTTGTTATTAAACTCTTAGTATGGTTTATACATTCAGACTAGTTGGGTTTCCCCCATTTTTCAGTTATCTATTGATTTAGCATCCACATAGTTCATGTTTTATTTAGTTATCTTTCAGTATGCTTATGATATGCCAGACACAAGGTTAGCTTGGGGTCACTCGTGATCCTAGGTCCCGTGTTACCTCAAGGGGGTAGCCTCGAGGCGTGACAAACTTGGTATCAGAGCATTAGGTTTACGAGTTCTAGGATGTCTGAAAGACGCACTAAATAGAGTCTCTTTCATGGGTGTGAAGTGCACCACATTTATGAGAGGGAGGCTACAAAGTGTTTTAAGAAAAAGTTCACTTTCTTTGCTATTCTTATCGTGCGTGGGTATGATCTCTTTTCTAATTTGTCATTATGCATTTTAGATCATGCCTCCTCGTAGAACTAATGCACGGACTGCTAATGCATGCAATGCTAACGCAGTTCCTCCAGTCCCAAACCATGAGGTTATGAATGCAGAATTTTGGAATGCGATCCAGATCTTGGCCAGAGTGTGGCCAATCAGAATAATCAGCAAGTCCCAGTTCCTACTAACACTAATGGTGGATCAGCTGCAGCTAGGGTTCGAGATTTTATTCGGATGAATCTTCCTGAGTTTCTAGGGTCGAAGGTTGGTGATGACCCATAGAACTTCATTGATGAGTTTAAGAAATTCATAGGGGTAATGTAAGTGACTGGAACTGAGAGTGTTGAGTTGGCATCCTACCAACTTAATGATGTGGCTCATATTTGGTTCACTTTGTGGAAAGATAACAGGGGTGCAAATGCAGCTCCTATAACTTGGGATTATTTTATTGGAGCTTTCCCAGACAGGTTCTTCCCAAGGGAATTGAGAGAAGCTAAGGCACAAGAGTTTGTGAACTTGAAGCATGGATCAATGTCGGTCTAAGAGTACGGGCTAAAGTTCACTTTGCTCTTTAGGTATGCTCCAAACATGGTTGCCGATTCAAGGGCACAAATGAGTAAGTTCCTATTTGGGGTATTTGATCTGGTGAAGATCAAGTGCAGGAATGATATGTTGTTAGAGGATATGGATATCTCTAGACCCATGACTCATGCTCAGCAGGTTGAGAGAGATAAGCTTAGGGTAATAGCTATGGACAAAATGAAGGCTAGAACAAGGATTATGAATACTCTCAACAGAAGTTAAGTGGTGGGAATCACTCCCAGTTTCAGCAGAGGTCTATAGCCCTATCAACTTCATCAGCTAGTGCTCCATCCCCAGATTTCGACAGGATCAGAAAGGTAGGGAATCAGGTTCTAAGTCTCAAGGGAGTGCTTCAGGTAACAAGACTTACCCAGCTTTCCAAAGTATGGTAAGAACCATCCGGGAGAGTGTCTTGCAGGCAAGGAAGGGTGCTTTGGGTGTGGTTAGTCTGGCCATAGGTTGAAGGATTGCCCTTCTGCCAGTCAGGGGCAAGGAGGTAACAACAATAGGTCTCAGTCTATATCTCCAACAGCAACAACAGGTCGCCCAACTCAGCAAGGTACATCATCTGGTACAGGTGGTGGTTAGCTCCAGAACATGTTGTATGCTCTCCAGGCTCGCCAGGATCAGGTTCTCCTGATGTGGTCACTGGTATGTTACATATATTTCATTTAGATGTTTATGCATTGTTAGATCTAGGGGATACACCGTCTTTTGTAACGCCTATATAACAGTAAACTTTGGTGTCAGTCCAGAAACTCTTTCAGAACCTTTCTCAGTCTCTACTCCAGTTTGTGACCCATTTATATACAAAAACTACCCTATCACAGTCTCTTAAAAAGTCACCTCAACAGATCTAGTAGAGTTAGAAATGGTAGATTTTGAATCATTCTAGGCATGGATTGGTTACATTCTTGTTATGCCTTAGTCGATTGTAGAACTAGGATCGTTCAGTTTCAGTTTCCAAGCGAGCCAGTCTTAGAGTGGAAGAGTAGTAGCTTAGTGCCTATGGGTTGATTCAGCCAGAAAAATGATTTCCAGAGGGTATATATATCATATTTTTTGGGTTAAGGATTCAAACTACGAAACCCCAATTCCTGAGTCAGTCCCAGTAGTAAATAAGTTCCCAGAAGTGTTTTCAGAAGATCTTCCCGGAGTTCCTTCTGAAAGGGAAATCTACTTCGGAATAGATCTCCTTCTAGATACCCAGTTTATTTCGATTCCTCCTTACAGAATGGCTCCGGCAGAGCTTAAGGAATTGAAAGAGTAGTTAAAATACCTTTTAGATAAGGGATTCATCAGTCCTAGTATCTCTCCATGGGATGCTCCAGTGTTGTTCTTGAAAAAGATAGATAGTTCTCTCAGAATGTGCATTGACTATCGGCAGTTGAACAAAGTCACAATCAAGAATAAATATCCTATCCCCGGGATTAATGACTTGTTCGACCAACTTCAGGGTGCTAGATGCTTTTTTAAGATAGACCTCAGGTCCGACTATCACCAGCTCAGAGTCAGAGATAGTGACATTCTAAAAATAGCTTTCAGAACTTGGTATGGTCATTATGAATTTGTGGTTATATCTTTTGGACGAACAAATCCTCCAACAGCTTTCATGGACTTAATGAACATGGTGTTCAAACAGTATTTGGACTTGTTCGTCATTGTCTTTATCGATGATATCCTCATTTATTCTCGGGGTGAGAAAGAGCATGCGACTCATCTGAGAGTTATTCTACAAACTCTCAAAGATCGCCAATTTTTCGCTAAGTTCAGCAAATATGAATTTTGGTTACAGTCGGTCGCTTTCCTTGGTCATGTGGTATCCAGCGAAGGGATCTGAGTGGATTCACAGAAAATTGAGGTAGTACAACACTGGCCCAGACCCATCTCTCCAACATATATCAGAAGTTTCTTGGGTTTGGCCGGTTATTATAGGATATTTGTTGAAGGATTTTCATCCATAGCTTCCCCATTGACCAAGTTGACTCAAAAGAAGGTCAAATTTTAGTGGTCAAATAAGTGTGAGAAAAGTTTCATAGAACTGAAGACTAGGTTGACTACAACTCCGGTCTTGACTCTACCAGATGGTTCAGATGGTTATGTAATTTATTGTGATGCATCCAGAGTCGGCCTAGGTTGTGTGCTGATGCAGAGAGATAAAATCATAACTTATGCTTCTAGACAACTTAAGGTCTATGAGAAGAACTACCCGACTCACAACCTCGAGCTTGCATCTGTAGTAATTTCCCTAAATATTTGGAGACACTACTTGTATGGTGTTCATGTTGATGTATTCACATATCATAAGAGCCTCCAGTATGTGTTCACCCAGAAAGAGTTGAATCTTTGTCAGAGGAGATGGCTTGAATTCCTTAAAGACTATGACATGAATATGCTTTACCATCCTGGTAAGGCCAATGTAGTAGTTGATGCTCTCAGCAGGTTGTCCATGGGTAGTGTAGCACATGTTGAGGAAGAAAGTAAAGACTAGCTAAAGATGTTCACCAGTTTGCTCGCTTAGGAGTTTGCCATAAGGACACATCAGATAGTGGGGTGATAGTTCAGAATGGATCAGAATCTTTATTGGTAGAGGAGGTTAAGGAAAATCAGGATAGTGATCCTATATTACTTCAGTTAAAAGGTGCAGTTCATCAACATAAAGTTTAGGTTTTCTCCCAAAGGGGAAAAGGTGTGCTTCGTTACTAAGGTCACTTATGTATTTCTAATGTGGGTGAGTTGAGGCAACAAATCCTTACAAAAGCTCATAACTCCAGGTATTACATTCATCCTCGTGCCACTAAGATGTACCGTAATCTATGGGAAGTCTTTTGGTGGAACGGTATGAAGAGGGACATAACAGATTTTGTGGCTAAGTGTCCTAGTTGTCAACAGGTTAAGGTAGAACGTCATAAATCAGGAGGTATGAATCAAGAGATTAGCATTCCTACATGGAAGTGGGAACTAATAAACATGGACTTCATTACGGGTTTACCTCATACTCGCAAACAACATGACTCCATTTGGGTGATAGTGGATAGGGTTACTAAGCCCGCTCACTTCTTGGTTGTCAAGACTATAGATTAGATGGAAAACTACTCCAAACTCTACATCCATAATATAGCCAGATTACATGGGGTTGCCTTGTCTATCATCTCAGATAGAGGTCCTCAGTTTACCTCTCATTTCTGGAAATCATTTAAGAAAGGTTTTGGTACTCAAGTAAATCTCAGTACAACATTTCATCCATAGATGAATGGTCAGGCAGAGCATACCATTCAGACCTTAGAGGACATGTTGAGAGCTTGCGTGATCGATTTTAAGGGTAGTTGGGATGATCACCTACCTCTCATAGAGTTTGCCTATAATAATAGCTTTTATTCCAGTATTCAGATTACCCCGATGAGGCACTATATGGACATAGATGTAGGTCACCAATTAGTTGGTTTGAAGTAGGTGAAGCAGCCTTGATTAGGCCGTATTCAGTTCATGAAGCTATGGAAAAAGTTCAGCTCATCAGAGATAGACTAAAGACAACCCAGAGTCGTCGAAAGTCCTATGCAGATGAGAGGAGAAGGGACTTAGAGTTTGAAATCGATGATTGGGTTTTCCTGAAGGTGTCACCTATGAAGGGGCTGATGATATTTGGCAAGAAAGGGAAGCTCAGTCCTAGATATGTAGGTCCTTAGAAAATCATGAAAAGGGTTGGTAATATGCCTTATGAGTTAGAGTTGCTAGCAAAACTAGCAGCAGTTCATCCAGTCTTTCAAATTTCCTTGTTGAAGAAGTGTGTAGGTGATCCGACATCGATAGTGTCATTAGAGAGTGTGGATGTGAAGGATAGTCTCACTTATGAAGAGGTGACAATTGAGATTCTTGACCGTTAGGTTAGTAGGTAGAGAAATAAGGAAGTCACTTCAGTGAAGGTTTTGTAGAGGAGTCAGACCGTAGGGAGAGCTTCTTGGGAAACAGAAGTAGCCATGAAGGCCAAGTATCCTCACCTCTTTCCTTCCGATTCCGTTTCAGCTTGAGCTAATAGTTCCTCTCCAGTCTCTTAGTTTACTCTTGCGTAAATTCAGTCTTATTATCTTGTTCCTTCAGTTGTTCTTGCATTTCAGCATATTTGCATGGTCTTGGAACTTAGTTAAGTTAGATATCAATTTATTATACTTAGTGGTAGGGATTACATCTCCTTCCCTCCATTCTCAGCTAGTTTAGACTTCATTCGAGGACGAATGTTCTCAAGGGGGAGATATTGTAACACCTTAAAAATCAGACTTGAACTTTCAACAGAAAAAGAACAAAAGAAAGTGAACCACAGAGGGGTTCACGGGTCATGATTAGGACCACGATCCGTCACCCTCATCATTGTTCACATCCTCCCAGAAGTGGTGGACCACGGGACCCTTCACGGGCCGTGGATCCCCACACGAGCCATGGGAAGGCTAGTAGAGGTGAGATAAAGCCACCAAGGCTCATGCGTCAGAATACTAATCCCACCACGGCCTGTGGTCTTGATGACGAGCCGTGGATGGGTCCGTCGTTCTGAGCCAGCAGACCCCCAGCCCAAGCGAAGGACCACGGTGGCCTTCATGGTTTGTGGGAAGGCTCGTGGAAAGGACCTCCCAGAACCAGTAGTCACTGGCCAAGAACCACGACCCACTTGATGGGCCGCGGTCCCTTTGACGGTCCGTCAATGGCTCCGTGGAGTAGCCTCATCAACTTTTAAGTTAGGCTTATTTTGGTCTTTTCCCCTGCGCATTGGGCACTTAAACTATGTTATTTTACTTAGTTTAAGCCTAATAATCTAGTCAAAACCTATCGAAAACCTTTATTCCCCAAAATCACCTAAACTTAGAGCTAAAGGAGAAGAAA
The DNA here is from genome assembly GCA_029582685.1 of Solanum piurae. Taxonomy (NCBI): domain Eukaryota; kingdom Viridiplantae; phylum Streptophyta; class Magnoliopsida; order Solanales; family Solanaceae; genus Solanum; species Solanum piurae. The sequence continues at coordinate 10,839 of JAJOOO010005126.1, forward strand.
GAGGCGCCCGTTTTCTCAAGAACACGCAATGGGTTTTCTTCGGTTCCATCCCCAAAATCAAAGGATTTCTCCGTAGATTTTGTCACCAGGTATGTGAGATTTTACTAGTGGATTCCTTTCTTCTTCTGGGTCCCTAGAATTCAGTCAGACTCTTGATTCTCCATATCCTGTTTAGACCTAGGGTTTCTAAATCCTTGGATAGTTGTTGTGATTTAGCTGTTGTAGTATTCGAAATCAAAAAATCATGTTGTCTTGGAATTGTTGTTTAATTCCTTGTATGACACTCAGAACCCTAGTTTGTGTAGATTCTCTTAGTTCATGAATTTTACTTGCTAGATCAGTTAAACAGATAATCATGCTCTAGATTTCGAATGTTACATTATTAGTATAAAAGTGTTGCATTCTCAAATTTGCATGTTAGTATTTTGAGCTATTTAGTATTTCAGTCATAATGTGTCATATACATATTCAGTTGGGAGTAGACTTTGCAGCGAGTTGGACTAGGGTTCAGTGTACCCTCACAATCCTAGAACTATGTGCCCCCATAGGATATAAGTCCCCTCTGTGGGAATCAGATTTACTGATAACGCCAGTCATGCCTTTATACCCCTGACAAGGTATATTAGGTCCTCTCGATGGGGCGTTTACGTCAGACTCCACGTTTAGCTCACATGGTTTTATATCGATTAATAGTAGCTCCCACAGTCAGACTCTTAGTGCATTTGACAAGGTTTTTAGTATATACTTCAGTATTTAGTTTAGTATGTCATATTCATGATTAGTACTTGGTCATTGCATTCAGTTATCTTTTCAGTATTTACATTCTTGCTTAGTTTATAATATTGCTCAGTTATGCCTTGTTTTAGCTTATAGATGTTTGTTCAACTTAGTATCTATATCTTGCATGCTCAGTACTTTCAAAGTACTGATGCATACTCTGCGCTACATCCTTTTATGATGTAGGTTTAGGTACTCAACTTCTAGACTACGCTTAGATCGATTCTCGGTCCGCACTCAGCTGCTTTAGTGGTGAGTCCTCATATTCTGAGGACAATAGACTAGCTTTCATTTTAGTCTTGTGATTCAGTTTTCAGTTCTATTAGAGTTAGATTGGGGCATGTCCCAACAACTCAACTCAGTTAGAGGTTTTTTCAGACATAGTAGTAGAATCAACTTGAATTATTGAGTTCATAGTTCAGTTGTTATTAAACTCTTAGTATGGTTTATACATTCAAACTAGTTCGGTTTCCCTGATTTTTCAATTATCTATTGATTTAGCTTCCGCATAGTTCATATTTTATTTAGTTATCTTTCAGTATGCTTCGATATGCCAGATACAGGGTTAGCTTGGGGTCACTCGTGATCTTAGGTCCTATGTTACGTCAAGGGGGTAGCCTCGGGGTGTGACAGAGGTAATCATATTTCTCCACAACTCATGATGACATTGAGATTTATGTCGTCTCTATCACCAATGTCATTGTTCTACCCATTGTGACTAATATTATCGCCACTATCTATACTCATTTTTTCTACCTGCAAATTTGGACAGAATAACACCAAGAGTAAATGTATTCCACTACAACTTAAACAAGTTCTCAAGTTAATTTAACAAATTGAATTCTTAGCTACCACTCTCTTGCAGTGGCACCATTTTTTGTAACGTCATATTATCCTACAACTAATTAAAAGAGTAAGTGAGCATTATCAATAAAAAATACCCGACTAAGAGTTTGGGTAATATCCCATAAGGAGTTATTTGATAATAAGAATTTCGAGAGGAAAATTAAAATGCAACTAATTTGTTTTATCAATTAAAGCAAATGGGTGGATAATTCCACCAAATTTGACAAGGAAGTTTTAGAATCAATTATAGAAAGTTAACTACAAACAGGGATTAAAGGAATGATGAAATTATCGTGGGATGTGGGGGTTGGTATTGATATCAAATAAGGGTACAAATGCTTGCTTAATCATGCTAGACAACCATGGATGCGTTGTCTAATATTTAATGAAACAAATATTCTTTCGATCTCAAGGCATCATATCAAAAAAACTGTTTTTGGTCTCATCTATGTGAATTTCAAATCAATCCAAAACTTTACTAATAACTCTCGAGAGAGCTAATTTGGTAACTAGAAGTGAATCACAATCTCTCTAACCATATGCAAGAATCAAATCTAAATTGCAAGCATCAAGTTATTTAACCACTTCAATTGATCTCTTTCAAGCGTCAATCAAAGATCTAGAGTAGGATTAAGTTTGCCACCTTAACCTTTAAATTAAACTCATGCCAAATAACCAAAATCCATGGATGAACAACCATAAAATAGAGCAAAGAACAATATGCACTAAATTAAATCAACACCTAACTCATAATCACACCCCTAGAATTGAGGTTTTAGCCAATCATTATAAAAGTCAAAGAAAGTATACTTATCATGACTCCAACCATAAAATAGTTGGAAAGCATCCATAAATGGAGTGTAATCTTCTTCCAAGAGACCTTGAGGTACAAAGTTTTTATAGTTTCATAAACCTTTTCTTATCCAGAATCTCCCACCTCCGAGCAGTGTGCCCACGGTCTTCTGAATAATTCCTTGACTAAAACTCTAACCCATTAGGATATGTCCATTATCAATAGTGTTCTTATAAATCCATGATGCATTCTTGGGTTGATCATCTGCTCTGTATATCTATTCTTGACATAGTAATAATGCACCCATCTAATCTACAATGTGTACTTCTTCATAGATATAGCCCATACTTGCTTTAGTATTGCAGCTTTATTCCATAACTAAAGGTTTATTACATTGAGTCCTCCAACTGAACCAGGTTAACACATCTTCTCCCAAGCTACTAAAACCTTCCTAGACAGTTCACCAGTTCTAGTCCATAGGAATGATCTGCAAACAACCTCCACAAGCTTTATTATATTTTTTGGCAATATAAAGATTTGAGCCCAATAACTTTGTATGCCAAAATTTATAGATTTTATGAGCTAAAGTCTTCCTGCATAAGACAACATTCTAGCTGACCAACATCTAGCTCGCTTGGTAATCTCTTCAACTAGTGGAAGACACTGAGGGATAGTTAGCTTCTTGGTAGACAGTGAGACTCCCAAATATCTGAATGGTAAGCTTCCCAGTGTAAACCCCAATATTTGGACAATGTCCTCTTTATCATTTTGATTCATTCCAGCTATATAAATGGAGTTTTTATCAACATTTGTTGTCAATCCTGAAGCATGAGAGAATCTTTAGAAAGTCTCCTACAACAAGCTAATAGAAGTTCTATCTTCCCTATAAAACATTAACATATCATCAACAAATAAACATGTGAATCAGTCCAAATATCTTGCATTTGGTTGGAATTTGAACATTTTGTTAGTAGATAGTTGTGTGATTTCTCTATTTAAGTCTCCTCTGCAGAACATCAGTAAGTCATCAACAAAGATTAGCTGAATTATTCTCTGCTTCTTACATCTAGGATAGTAATGAAAATCAAAGTTGTCATCTAAAAATTTTAGACCTCTTGTGAGATAGTCCATGGCTATTACAAACAAGAAAGGTGATAAGGGATCCCTTTGCCTAACTCATCTCTTGGCTTGGAATGGTTTTGTAGTTTTCTCATTTTACCTAAAATGAATAGGATACAATGGAAACACACTTCATAATCCATTTGATCATTTTTTAGGAAACTTCATCTCATATAAGACTAGTTTCAAGAAACTCCATTCAAGAGAATCATAAGTTCTCTTCATATCCACCTTAACCATACACATTGTAGAAAGTCCTTTCCTACCATAGCCTTTTACTAGCTGATGACTTAAGATGATATTATCATTAGTTTCTCTCCCCGCGACAAATGTTGAGTGGTTAGGCTCAATTATTGAACTCATCACCTTCTGAAGCCAAGTTGTGATCAATTTAGAGATAATTTTGTATATCGTTGTGCAGCATGATATAGGTCTAAATTCCCTAATTCTTGAAGGATTTAACCTTTGGGATAAGAGTAACTGATGTGCAGTTGATTGGTGGATACATGTTTCATCTCTCAAAGAATAATAATACAACATTTATCATATATTTTCCTACTATTGACCAAGCTCTCTGTCATGACCCAAGAGTACCCCCTAGAAGCGACACAACGTACAAGACTCCGAAAAGCCTCATACAAGCCTCTTAGCGTATCATAACATAAGATGATAAAAAATGGTGCAGAAATTTAAAATATTTTTCCAATACAAACAAAATTTAATAAAACAAAGTGAAAGTTTACTACACCTGTCTCAAATCATCTAATGCTTGAAAAGAGTTAGGGACACAACACATACAAAAGTTTAAACATAAAATAAAGGCATAAAAGGAAAGGGTGACCAAGTCCTCGATGCTATGAGGACTCACCAAGTCTTCACTTGATTGCTTCTACTATGAACCTAGCCCTGGGGATGGAAGTCAATATCGCCGGACCCTACATTTGATAAGAATGTAGGAAAGAGTATGCTTTAGTACAATAATGTACTAAATATGATGGCTAGCATAAATCATCAACATAAGCATAACATAAGCGTTAGTCAACATAAGACATATAACATAGTCATAAGAGACAATAACATAAGTCATGAGTATAACAGACAATAACATAAATCATAAATCATAAACATAAGATGTAACAACAGTCATAGGCATAATCAATACATCTAGTTTAACATAACACAAGAGAAACACTTCATAAGTCACCTCAAGGAAAGCTTGTGCAATACATGGATAAGACCCCATAATCCCACCCATGACATGCAAGTCACTTTAGGCCCTCATTCATATTTATCAACCTTTGACCTCATCCTTAGCTTATTTCTCATAGAAAAGGGAACACTCACCTTTAGTCAAACATATTAAGGAAAGCAACTATAGCAACAACCAAATTAGGCATACATCATACAAGTAGTCCTCACATCAAAACATACTTATAATACTTCCTTGAAGTATCCTTAGTTCATTATTCATGTTCATATTCTTATTGTGATAGTGGAAAAGCATAAGTCATAAGCATATTCATTACATAGATCATCATAACATAAGAGGAACATATCATAAATACCCTCAAAGCAAAGTTGTGCAATGCATGAATAAGACCCCATAAATCTCACCCATGCTAAGTAAAGCTTCTTGAGTAACCATAGTTCATAATTCATATTCTTGTTGTCGGAATTAGACTTAACCGACATAGATCATGTGAGATTAACATGGAATACAGTGTCTACCTCACACCAAAAAGGGTTACTCTACTTGCCTAAGGTAAGAACCATACTCTTAGCTTAGGTGAATTCATTAGCTAAGTAACCTATGGGGCACATAGTTTATGGGATAAGGAGATTGCTACTAGAAACCCGGACTCAACTAAGGTAGAAGGTTTCCATCTCATGAGATACATACTTGGGAACCCGGACTCAACTAGTGTAAAAGCTTCCATCTCATATACAATATCCACTCGATGCTCGGTACTATTTCCCACGGAGTTCATATTAAGTCTTGGCTTAAGTTCATATTAAGAATGTCTTTACACTCAATCCAACATAATTCATAAGATATCCCATTAGATCATGCATAAGAATAACCTTTCACCGTCCATGTCTATATATATATTCAATAGGTGAGAAAACCTTTCAATTTTAGATTCAGCAGATTGTGAGAAAACCTTTCACATCATATCATAATCATACATACGTGTGTAAATGAAAATATCCTTTCAACAAAACACAACAAGATCATAATCATAATCACTGTACTCTCAAAGTGTTCTTAAAGCATATACATAACCTTTATAAAACATGCAAAATATCATATCTTTCCCTTTCAAGGGTCAAAGCTCGTATCAAATCAACACATCTAGAATAACTACATTAAACATGAATATAATCACAATTCAAGTAATCAAATCACTACATGCATAATCTCATATACTCATAATATAGGTCATGTTAATAAAGTCCTTCCACAATAATACCATATACAAATAAACATAAATAATAGCTTCACTCTCAAAGCCTTAACATTCCTAGTTCATTCATATTAACTTTTAGCCTCAAGGCCCTATAAATCATATTCATACTACAAGCCTTACTCTAAAATAATACTTCACATGGTCATCATATATGCCTAATTCTAAAGACAATCTAACCGCATGCTTCAATTTTAAGCAATTCTAATCATATATCATCATATAAACTCAATCTTAACACTACTAATCATGATTCATCATATAAGCCTTAATCTACTCAATTCATGTCTACAAGATTTACTTTTAAGCAATTCATATCTAGGTTCTCTAATCTCAAGTAATTCATAAAGTAATTCATCAATCTTAGTAGGTCACATCTAAACCCTCAATTTCCCCTTTCATGGCATAAAACCTAACTATATCAATTTCATCCTAGAATCTTAGGTTAATCAAGAATACATGTATAATCATACTAAAATCATGTAATTCCATCATAAACAATCATAAACGATCATAAACAATCATAATCCACTCTATTGGATCATAACCCATAACATTAGAAGAAACCCTAGTTTGACTTAGGGAATTCTTCTTCTAAATTGGGGTAAACATAGGGGTTTCATGGATGAAAGGAATCCATGAATGAATAAGCCATCATACCTTGATTATAAAGACTAGCAAGCTTGAAACAATGAGGTCTTGACTTGACCTAGCTTGACCCTATTCTTCTTCTTCTCCTTCTTTCTAGAGAGAGGATATTTGAGAGGGAATTGGATTTCTTTTGGGGGTTTATAAATAATGATTTTGAATGACTTAATTAAGGGTCTAAAGTCTTTATGGGTGGTCTAAACTAAGGTAAAACGACACCACTTAATACCTAATTAATTCTGGAAAGACCCCTTAGTCCCCAACTTAACCGTTTAAAACTAACTTACTGCCTTACCCACGAGACCCCGACCACGGGGCATGGTCTGACCCACGGCCCATGCTGGTTGGGCGTGGGTTGGTGACAATAGGTTTTTCGCCAACCACGGAACCCCCACCTATGGGGCGTGGACCCACCCATGGGGCATGGGTCTTTTCGTGGTCACTGTTTTGGGCACTTTTCTAAGGGTCTTCCTCAAGGCCCCCTAGTTGGTCCTTGGGGGTCATACCTTAACGTTCTAACGCGAAACCCTCTATTTTTAAGTACGGGGAGTTACGTTTATGACTCTAACCCTCATGTTAAGCTCTCGTTTAGCCTACTAGTTTCTAGGGTGTTACAATATCTCCTCATTGGGATCATTCATCCTCGAATGACGATCTAGACATATTACGGAAGTAAAGACTCAAGACTAGCAACCCATCATGCATGCAACACTTCTAAATGCTCACAAATAAAGAGGAAAACTTCAACTCCAAGCTAAACATACTCAATGCAACACAAGGAAGTAGGAACTACATCTAACAACCCAAAATTCATGCAATTCTAACATTACTCATGTTCAAGGAGGAATTACCTTCTCCAAGCTTTAATGAATACTCAATAATTATTATGGAGTCTAAATGCAATTTACTATAAAAAATAATATCAAAACATGTTCGTCGATTCATTTCATGAAATCAAATAGGCAACTCATACTCAATGCACAACAACATGGGGAAAATTAATCATGTAACTTCATTTTCTTTCAAAACACAAGTTTTCATGAACATGCATCACATAAGGAAATCATGGAAACATCTAGAACACGCATGACTCCAAAACATGATACAACTAAGAGGAACTTATCATCTCAAACTAAAGGAGGAATAGAAGGAAAATATAAGGATATCAGGACATCTTATTGGATCGGCCTCCCAAGTAACATCCTCACCTAAAACCCTCACTAAAAGGCCACTCCTCAATATTTTCATGGAAGCAACTTCCTTGTTCTTCTATTTCTTAACTTGTTGGTCTAAGATCCCTACCGGTATTTCTAAATTAGAGAAATTATCATTAACTCCCAACTCTTCTTAAGGAATTTTTGAATGTCGGATCTCCAACACCCTTCTATATCCAAGAGACATGGAAAACCGGATACACCGGTGCCACTTATTAAGCAACTCTAGTTCACAAGCAATCTTACCAACTCCACTCAAGATCTCATATGAGCCTAAAAAACCGGGACTAGACTTCCCAAACTCACTACACCTCTAAAGGTGAGAATTTCAAGCCAACCCAAATCATGAACATCCAGAACACTCAACGACCTTGCTATCTAAGCACATCATCTCCCCCTCCCCTTGGGAGTAAACATATACAGACTCTTCTAAGCATCATTTCTTTCAACTCTAAGGTCGGAGAAAGTCATCACTAAGCTTTCACATCCATCACACAAGATGAATTACACTTCTAACCTTCTTAGAGGAGTCTACTCACTCAACACATCTAGGCATTACTTAAACACCCTATTCCTCATATTTATCAACATACCTCAAAACTCATCATGACTAAGTTGGGTTCTACCATCACTACACATAACAATAATGCAACCCATTCATATCAAAGATAACATCAAAGTCTATCATATCAGGTCATAGAAGACAAGCAACACTGTCATCTAAATAAAGCATAAAATACATTCCGGGAGCAACATTTGGAGGACACTCTTGTCCACCTCTAGCTTGGAGAGAATAAAACCTATTCTTCTTTGGAGCACTCCCACCCGAACCAATTGGACCAGATGAAGGGTAGGGTTGAGACCTACGACGACTATCCCCTTCATTTCTAGCAACTTTAGGGCAATGCCTTATCTTGTAGCCTAACTCACCACACCCAAAATAAACATTAGAACCCGCTAGGAATTCACCCACATGCCTTCTATCACACTTACTACAGCTCGGCAATGGAACCCCACTACTATCTCCTTGTGGATTAGGGTTAGACACCCTTTATTGGTTGAAATTAAAAGTGTTTGATGAACCTTGCCCGGGGAACTTTCAATAGGACAATTATCATCATCAATCCTAAACCTCTTTTTCTCCCTCACCCTTTCCTCAATTTTATCTTCCTCAATTTGTTGAGCATAAATCATAAGGCGAGAAATATTCATTTCATGATTAAGCATGGCCGTACAACATTCTTTTACTACTAAATCGGACACTTCTGACAAAAACTTACTCATTCCCGACCTAGGATTAGACACTAGAATTGGAGCATACTTAGACAATTGGGTGAACCTCAATGCATATTCCTTAACACTCATATTACCTTGCCTAAGGTTAACGAACTCAAGCAATAAATCTTCTCTCATCTATAAAGGGAAGAACATATCTAGAAAAGCACTTTTGAACCTTTCCCACTCAATGGGACCCATTCCTACCGGTCTAGCTTCTTTCCATTGATTAAACCAAACCTGAGCAACCCCTTTGAGTTGGTAAGAAGCCAACTCCGCCTTCTCTATCAGAGCCACTCCCACAAAGTCCAACACCTTAGAGACCTCATCTATAAAATCTTGAGGATCTTCCTCCATCTTTGACCTATGAAATTCTGGAGTTTCTATCCCAGCCTAAGTCAACAGTTGAAAACCAAACCTAAACTTCTCATTTGTTACTTTCTCTTCCAAAGGGTCAATTGGAGCTTGAGGAGGAACTTCTTGATCCACATTTTCTTCCTCATTCCTTCTAACGTTAACCCTTGTAGTAGTCATATCCTGAAAACCATCGGGCACAGATTAGGAGAAAGACCTAATAGAGTTAAAACTCTATGGCACAACTTAGAGAATAAAGAAGTGAAGTTTTCTAAACATCTAATAGCCTCTCAATCATAAATATGGCGTGCTTCACACTTATGAACAAGACTCTACTAGATGTGGTTTGAGACATCCTAGAACCATTCTAAATCTTGTGCTCTGATACCAAGTTTGTCACGACCCAAGAGCAACCCCTAGATGTGACACAACGTACACGACACTAAAAAGTCTCATACGAGCCTCTTAGCATATCATAACATAAGAAAATAAAAATGGTGCAGAAATTTAAAACATTTTTCCAATACAAACAAAATTTCATAAAACAAAGCGGAAGTTTACTACACTTGTCTCAAACCATCTAATGCTTGAAAACATTTAGGGACACAGCCCATACAAAAGTCTAAACATAAAATAAAGATATAAAAGGAAAGGGTGATCAAGTCCTCGATGCTGTGAGGACTCACCAAGTCTTCACTTGATTGTTTCCTAGCCACGGGGATGGAAGTCAATATCGTCGGACCCTACATTTGATAAGAATGTCAGCAAGAGTATGTGTTAGTACAATAATGTACTAAATATTATGGCTATCATAAATCATCAACATAAGCATAACATAAGCGTTAGTCAACATAAGACATATACCATAATCATAAGAGACAATAACATGAGTCATGAGTATAAGAGACAATAACATAAATCATAAATCATAAACATAAGATGTAACAACATAGTCATAGGCATAATCAATACATCTAGTTTAACATAAAATAAAAGAAACACTTCATAAGTCACCTCAAGGAAAGCTTGTGCAATGCATGTATAAGATCCCATAATCCCACCCATGACACGCAAGTCACTTTAGGCCCTCATTCATAGTTATCATCCTTTGACCTCATCCTTAGCTTATTTCTCATAGAAAAGGGAACACTCACCTTTAGTCAAACATATTAAGGAAAGCAACTATAGCAACAACCAAATTAGGCATACATCATAAAAGTAGTCCTCATATCAAAACATACTTATAATACTTCCTTGAAGTATCCTTAGTTCATTATCATGTTCATATTCTTATTGTGATAGTGGAAAAGCATAAGTCATAAGCATATTCATTACATAGATCATCATAACATAAGAGGAACATATCATAAATACCCTCAAAGCAAAGTTGTGCAATGCATGAATAAGACCCCATAAATCTCACCCATGCTAAGTAAAGCTTCTTGAGTAACCATAGTTTATAATTCATATTCTTATTGGGGGAATTAGTCTTAACTGACATAGACCATGTGAGCTTCACATAGAATCCGATGTCTACCCAACACCGAAAAAGGGGTTTTGATCTACTTACCAAAGGTAGAACCATACTCTTAGCTTAGGTGGATCCATTAGCTAACTAACCTACGGGGACACGTAGTTTATGGGATAAGGAGATTGCTACTAGAAATCCAGACTCAACTAAGGTAGAGGGTTTCCATCTTATGAGATACATACTTGGGAACCTGAACTCAACTAGTATAAAAGGATGCCATTGAAAGCCGGACTCAACTAGTGTAAAATCTTCCATCTCATATACAATATCCACTCGGTGCTCGGTACTAATTCCGACGGAGTTCATATTAAGTGTTGGCTTAAGTTCATATTAAGAATGTCTTTACACTCAATCCAACATAATTCATAAGATATCCCATTAGATCATGCGTGAGAATAACCTTTCACCGTCCATGTCTATATATATATTCAATAGGTGAGAAAACCTTTAAATTTTAGAATCAACATATTGTGAGAAAACCTTTCACATCATATCATAATCATACATACGTGTGTAAATGAGAATATCCTTTTAACAACACACAAAAAGATCATAATCATAATCACTTTACTCTCAAGGTGTTCTTAAAGCATATACATAACCTTCATAAAACATGCATAATATCATATCTTTCCCTTTAAAGGGTCAAAGCTCATATCAAATCAACACATCTAAATTGACTACATTAGACATAAATATAATCACAATTCAAGTAATCAAATAACTACATACATAATCTCATATACTCATAATATAGGTCATATGAATAAAGTCCTTCCACAATAATACCATATACAAATAAACATGCATAATAGCTTCACTCTCAAAGCCTTAACATTCCTAGTTCATTAATATTAGCTTTTACCCTCAAGGCCCTAGAAATCACATTCATAATACAGGCTTTACTCTCAAGCAATACTTCACATGGTCATCATATATGCCTAATTCTAAATACAATCTAACCACATGCTTCATTCTTAAGAAATTCTAATCATATATCATCATATAAACTCAATCTTAACACTACTAATCATGATTCATCATATAAGCCTTAATCTACTCAATTCATGTCTACAAGCTTTACTTTTAAGCAATTCATATCTAGGTGCTCTAATCTCAAGCAATTCATATCTAGGTGCTCTAATCTCAAGCAATTCATAAAGTAATTCATCAATCTTAGAAGGTCACATCTAAGCCCTCAATTTCCCCATTCATGGCATAAAACCTAACTATATCAATTTCACCCTAAAATCTTAGGTTAATCAATAATACATGTATAATCATACTAAAATCATGTAATTCCATCATAAATAATCATAAACGATCATAAACAATCATAATCCACTCTATTGGATCATAACCCATAACATTAGAAGAAATCCAAGTTTGACTTGGGGGTCGTACCTTGACGTTCTAACACGAAACCCTCTATTTTTAAGTATGAGGAGTTACGTTTACGACTCTAACCCTCATGTTAAGCTCTAGTTTAGCCTACTAGTTTATGGGGTGTTACACTCTCATAAAAAAGAAAGCATAAAATCCTTATGTCCTGATGCCTTGATGTCATTTATATCTTGTAGTGTACGTACCACTTCCTCCCGTGTCGCTGTCATTGCTAGCTCTCATAACATAAGAAATAGAACAATTAGAGTAAAATAGTTCAAGTTCAAAATATTTTATAAAACGAAAAATGGAAGTCTAAACTCATGTCTCAACATAGCCATCTAATACAATAGAATAAAATTGGTCCTAGCCCATACATCATGTCCAAAAAGGAAATACAAGAAAGAAACTACAACAGTAACTCTGTCCTCGAAGCATGAGTACTCACCAAAGCTCTGATTAATAATGTTTCAAAGACACTTCATCCAATTCTAAGCGTCAATGGTCGTTAATCAGTATAAAACCCAACTAAATGAGTTGGGGTTGAATTCCACAAGGAGCGGTACGTGCTTCAGATTCAATTGAGAAGTATGAACATGGTCAAATCAGTCATAGGAATAAAAGTTATCGAATAAAGACATCATTCAAATCAGGGAGTGACACGAATGTCAAATGGGGGGGTTTTGGTTTGAAATTATCAACTACAAATAGTGGCAAACAATACAAAATAACAATAATGAGACGGGTTCTTGGGATGTGATTCGATTATAGGCTATTATAGACGAATGGGTAATTGCAACTATAGTAATTAGCTAGATATTAGTGAGTAAGCTAGGCTATAGTGGAGGTAAACTTTCTCACGAACAATTTACCCCGAATCAAGTTGATTTCCCTCGAACATCAACAAGCATGAAAAATAAGAACAACCCACACCTTAGTCCATTCACTTTATCGAGCTGAATGTGTGGGACTAGGTTTGGGATTCACTCTCTCAAGCTGAACCTAGGTCAACCCAATACCCACTGACCATCAATCAATAAGTTTAGTTTTAAAACCTCTCTCTCGAGCAAGCAAACAATACGAACATAGAACTGCATTTGCAACTACAATTCTTAAATTAAACCACAATTAATGATTAAACTCACTTTTAAATAGCCTTTAAACTAACAATTAGCAATACCCATAAACTAAATCAACCCATAATCACATAATCACACCCCCAAGAATTGGGGTTTTAGCTAGACATCATAAAAAGGTAAAAATAATTACCAATGCTCCAATTCAAAGAATCTCAAAGACCCACTTCCAATTTATCAAAAGTGAAAAACTTCAATTCTTCAAAGCTTAGGAAAAACTAGAGAAAATTGTCTCCAGAGCTAAAAACTTAATAAAAGACTAGAAATATATGAACTCAGATACTAAACTAAATGTTCAAAAATGTATTTATAGTTTCCAAAAATGTGTTGCGAAGAGTCACTCAGCGAAGTAAGTCGGGCTCGCGAAACCACTCGGCGAGCCACCCTTTGGTCACTTACATCGCCCTTCTGCCTTGGCATTCAGCATCCTCAAGGTCTGTAACTTTGGGCGATCTAACATTGCATCGCGGAACCACTCGGCGATCCGCCGACTGCTCCCTTCTCTCACCAACTTGGTTCTTTCCTTCAGGGCTTGGCACACTAGAAATTTAGGCGGTCAAGTAGCCATTTGGCGACTCACCAAGTGGACTTGACGATCACCAGGCTTGCCTTACTTCATTCTTTCAGCTCGCTTTGTTCCTTTTTGCAAATTAGTGTCCTTTCTATGTTCCTCAATCCATATACCTCGAAATCAAGGGTTTTACATCAGTTATTGGCACAAAATAATCATTTGAGGACATTAAATATATATAAATAAATCCCTACATGAGTCCAAATCTCATACTTATCAACACCCCCAACTTAAACTTTTGTTTGTCGTCAAGTAAAACTCAAGTTCAGCAGTTCGGATGTCTCAAATAGTGCTACAAAAGACTCAATCATGAATGCACACAACAAGACTCAACTTACGCATGCAAGGATCAATTGTGCACTCAAAGATTCAATTTGTGACTCACCATTATCAAAGATTCTCAAGTTCACAATACTTGTTTCAAATGCAAGTTCAAGCTCAACAAAGGTACTCAAATGCCCTCACAACAAAGATGATTCCATATTCAAAAACAATTGTTCAACAATTTATAGTACCGAAATCACATAAAACTCTCACACTCACAAAGATGAATACAAGAATGACTTCACCCATAGGTTTGCCCTTATTTTCCAGCCAACATTCGTTTCAGCTCACTCAAGATCAAAAAGGTTTTTTCAAGGTTTGTAATGGGGGTGAGTGTAAATATATGGTCATTTAGGCTCAGTGGATGCTATCCTCATGAAATGTGGTGTGAACATCACTTTCCTTCCTTTTCTTTAGCAATTTTACTCATGCTCAAAATTCTCCCCATTATTCATTTCTCATGGAATACCGGACACCACATTTCTTTTGCAACTGTCACAACTTTATTTCACAACTTTTTCATTATTTTTCTTTTGCTTTCTTCTTTTCTTTCTCTTTTTTTTTGTATGGAGGGGTTCCATATTTTTCAAGTTCAAGGATCAAAGGGGGACTTCTTCACACTACTTGATTTACCTCATCTTTTCACCACACCCCCAACTTAGGCTTTTGGGCTAAGTTGGCTATTCAAACAAACCACACTTCATGAGGATTATGGGTGAATGGATAAAGAGGGGTCACATTTGCTCAAGTTTCTTCCAAGAAAAGGATAAGGCTCAAAGGGGTTTCAAGCAAAGTTCCCACATCTCACAAGGTTGGCCACAAAAGAGGTATATTATCAAATTGTTTCACTCTTCAAAATTGTTGCCTAAGATCATTTCAAGAGCTTGCATCACTTAGTCAACCGGACCAACGAGGAAAATTCTAGGTGTCATCACACAAGGTTCACGGTAAGCTCATCACACAAGGCATTGGGACCAATATTAAATGAAACTCCACACTTTGGCTAGTCACAACGAGGTGCAAAAAATTTGCATATTGTCTATGCAACTTCAGTTGGCCTCATCGTAGCCGCACATTCATTTTTTTCCGATTAAGAGCACTATTCAAGTCATCAGTATTGATCATGACCGATACTCAAATTTGTACAAGAACAACCACAATCACACACAAGAGGTGGCAATTTTTTTTTAGAAGGGTCAAAAACCATTTGCATTCATAATAAGGAGCCACAAGCTCAAACATCCACAAAACAATATCAAAACACAATTTAAACACAAAAACCCCGTAATATATACAAAAAATGTAGTCATAAGAGATAGGTATGGAAATACCTCACCCCACCATAAACAAAAAGGCAGTTGTCCTCAAATGCACAAAATAATAAAAAGTCAATAAAAATGATAGAGAGGGAGATAAAGAAAGGTCCTATATACACAGTCTTTCCATCTGTCGGGGCATCAATGCTCGGGGTCACATCAACAGCACTAGCTCCACTTGGGCCTTCCATGGACGTCTCTGTCAGTGATGTCTGAATGACCGACTATACAATTGTCTCCTCTAGGTCTGGCAGGTATCCATAGATGGTTTCCTCTTACACCTCTAGCTGCTCCTCATTTGTCTCTGCCTCTGACTCATCAGCTGCCACATCATCCATAGGCACATCTCCGGTGGTGGCCGGAGGAATCTCAGAACTAGCCGGGGGATCCATATCAGCAGTTGCCTCCAAAAGTGAAGTGAAGGTTGTAAACTTCAAGTAGTCCACGTCCTTTCTCAAATCATCACCCTCGGCTTTCAAAGTCCTCACCTCTGAAGTAGCCCTATGTTGACCCTCACAAGTCTCTACTCTCGCCGTGAGAGTGTCAATAGATGCCCGAAGGG
This sequence comes from Solanum piurae, assembly GCA_029582685.1. Classification (NCBI taxonomy): domain Eukaryota; kingdom Viridiplantae; phylum Streptophyta; class Magnoliopsida; order Solanales; family Solanaceae; genus Solanum; species Solanum piurae. Next base: position 27,153 of record JAJOOO010005126.1, read on the forward strand.
GTGTCAATACAGCTAGAATGGCCCTCTCAATCATCCAAGGTACCTCAGCCTCCAATCTGGTAGCCCGTATATCGGCATAATAGGCTAAGTGCCCCATCTTCAGGATCATGGCCTGAGTAATCCTAGTGTGTTGGAAAACAGTAGAAACACCAGGAGCCTATGAGGAAGTGGAAACAGGTGTACCTGAAGGCCCGAAGGCCGGAGTAGGCAAAGATGCCTCTGCAGGTATCGTCTCAACATCAACCTCCGGGGATACATCCACCGGAGCTGCTCTTCTCCAATCTGCCTCCTCCTGAGTATACTCAGCCTCTATGCTCCGGATGTCTGTGGATGATGTAGGAGTGACCTCGATGTCCCTCTTCTCATCACGAGGGACTCCAGTATGCCGACATAACTCTGTAATTAGTACCGGGAAAGAAAGGGACATCTAGCGCTGTTTGGCCCTCATGGCCATCTCCTGCTCAATAATAATTCCCAAGTCTAGTGTTTTCTGGGATATGATGGATCCGAGACAGGTCGCCTTTGGGTGGTAGGGGATGGATTCATTCTAAGAGGGCATGATGGAACTGCTGAAGAACTTGAACCAATATCGAGCGAAAATGTTCAAGTATTTCTTCTCGATGGGAGCTTTTGCCTCAATCCACGTTGGGGTGGTGTCAGAAATCAGGGGAGCAAGCCAGCCCTTGAGATCATCCAGGGACTGAGCTGTAGCTAAACCCTCATACTCGCGCTCAAACCCCGTTGCTCTGTCAAACACAACATTGATATGATCTCTGTTGCACCCTACTTCTTTCCCCCAGACCATGACGGACTTCACTGGTCCGAAGGCACTAGCCTTCTTCTTCCCGTTTGGTACCAGGTCACTGTATGCTGAGTAAAATTCTCGACCCATGTAGGAATGTATGGGCCTCGGGGACTGGTGAACTGCTCGAATCTATGGAACAATAGAGTGTCCCACATATTAGGAAACCTTCCCTCTAGGCCCTCTGTGGATAGCAGCTTCTCCTCGAGAATCGTCCTTAACCTCTCGGCCTTTAGCCTGTTGAGTAGCCGAGGAGGGGGACCTTGAACTGGTGGTGCTGGAACTATCGTCTGTGCCGAAGCTGGCACTGTATCTGCAGCAGAAGGTGTGGCCTCTAGAACCCTAAATGCATCTTAGCGAGACCTTGCACGAATTTCTGCTCGCCTAGACTGTCAAAGAATGAGTTAGAGGTCTAGGTTAACTCTTGACCGCATCCGTATTCTTAGGGTCTGATGAATAACGTTTCAAACACACCTCATCAAATTCTAGGTGCAAACGATCATTAGTCAGTATAAAACCCAACAATTGAATGATGGTCGAATCCCACAGAGAGCGGTACCTGTTCAAATTCAATTTAGGAAGTACAAATATGGTCTAATCAGCTATAGAAATATAAATTATCGAAATGACATGAATCAAATTAAAAGGGGTGACACGAATGTCAGATGGAGGTTTTGGTTTGCAATTATCAACTACAATGCAATCATAAACAATTTAAGATAACAATAAGGAGAGGAATTCTCGGGATGTGATCGATTATAGGCAAATTTCGACATATGGGTAATTGAAACTACTAGCAAACAACTAAAAATCAGTGAGTAGGCTAGACTATAAGGAAGATAGCTTTCTCTCGAACAACTATCCCAAATCAGGTGATTTCTTTCGAACATCAACAAGCATGCAATGAAGAGCGGCCCACACCTTAATTCATCTACTCTCTCAAGCTAGATTGGTAGGATTGGATTTAGGATTCACTCTCTCGAGCTGAACCCAACTCAACCCAATATCTACAAATCATTAATCAATAATCTTAATTCTAAAACCTCTCTCTCGAGCAAGCCAAGAACACAAAATTAGAACTGCATTTGCAACTACAATTCATAAATTAAACCATGACTAATGATTCAACTCACTTCAAATTAGCATTTAACTAGTAATTAACAATACTCATACATTAATTCAGCCCATAATCACATGATCACACCCCAAGAATTGGGGTTTTAGCCAAACATCGTAAAATAGTAAAAACAGTTACCAAATCGATTAGCCATCAACTGGGTAAGAGTAATTTGGTCTTTACAATGCTCCACTTTGCAGAATATTTGAAACCCACTTCCAAAATCTCCAAATTGAATCTCTCAAATTCTTCAAGACTATGAAAAACTACAAAGAAAAGTGTTCTAAACTAATTTGGTCCCAATTGCACATGCAAGTGTACGCGGTCACACAAGTAATATAGTGGCTCTTAAAAGAACTAGATTATCGAACCCAAATGACTTGTCAATTAATTATTCTTACTAAATTATATTAATTCTAAATATTATTTAAGGGGGAGGATTTCACAGATGAATATATATTAGCTAAACTAAAAATAAAGATAAAATAACTAAAAAAATAGTTAACTAAGAAAAGATAGATGTTTACACAATCAATGAATGAATCGATCTAGGATTATGATTTAACTAACAATCATGTTTAGCATCAATTTCATCAACTTATTTGATTATCTAGTTATTGATTCACGGGGTTGATAATATAGTCATGATCTCCCGACCTCTAACCGTCTACCATAATTGACAGCCTAACTACATCGTTGAGCGGGGATAGACTGGACCAACTATGGAGCATTAAGTTATCTTCCCGTATTTAAGCCAAGCAAGGTACCTAGGTATATCCCTATCCTAGACACAAATCAATTCAAGTGATATGCAATAAAATATCATGTTCCTTATATTCCATGTTCTATCCCTCTATTCTTCTCCCGAGTTCAAGAGTAGACAATATATTTATCTCTATGATGATCAAGCATGGAAATAGTAATCACAAGAATATAAGAACAACTAATATGATAAGCAAATCATGCCGAATTAAAATCACTAAAAAATCATATTGTACGTAAATATAATCCAAGAATGAGAAGCTTAACTCCACATAGACATAGAGCAATTACAATGAATCATTCAAATAAAAAATGTAAAATAAAATAAAAGAGAAGAAAAGAAGAAACCCTAAATCAAAAGTTAATTTCTACATTTATCCTCCTCTCTCAATAATTATTCTTACGGACTATTTATAGATGTAGTACACCCTGAATAAAATAATTGAGTTCAAAACAAATTAGGAACCCAAAACCTAAAAGGATTCCGCGTGAAACTGTAGCCGACTCCAACTCTTCGTGGTCTTGCATTGGATATTTTCCACGTGGCACATATTTCCTTCAAAATTCACATTTGTACTTTGCCATATATATAAAATATTATTATTATATTAAAGATAATCCATTAAGTTGTCTACTTGATTTCCTTCTTCAATCTTCCATCTTTAATTCGTTTTAGCTCCAAACTTCTTTATTTTTCCATCAATTTAATCCTGCAAATAAAATACACTATTAAGCACAATTCATAAAATCCATGCTCAAAAAGGACAAATATAAATAATAAATGAGAGGTAAATAATGATTAAAATAATGTATTTTGGCCTCACATTACTCATAATTCACCCATTATTCAAGCTCAAATGGATTACCGGATACCCCATTTCTTTTGCAACTTTCACTACTTTATTTCTCAACTTTTTCAATCTTTTTCTTTGCTTTCTTCTTTTCTTTTCTCTTTTTTTTTTACATGGAGGGGTTCCATCTGTTTCAAAATCATTAGTCAAAGGGGGAATTTCTCACACTTCTTGATTTCCCTTCTCTTTTCACCACACCCCCAACTTAGGCTTTTGGACTAAGTTGGCTATTCAAACGAACAACACTTCATGAGAGTTATGGGTGAATGGATAAAAATGGGTCACAATTGTTCAAGTTTCTTCCAAGAAAAGGATAAGGCTCAAGAGGGTTCAAGCAAGGTTTACACAACTCACAAGTTGGCCACAAAAGAGTTATGATGTCAAATTGTTTCACTCTTCAAAATTGTTGCCTAACATCATTTCAAGTGCTTGCATCACTTAGTCAACCGGACCAACGGGGCAAATTCTAGATGTCATCACAGACAGTGTTCAAGGTAATTTCATCACACAAGGCATCGGTACCAATATCAAACAAGACTCCACATTTTCTAGCTAGTGTGCAATGTTCATCACAAGAGACTCATTCGATAATCGGCTAGTCACAATGAGATGCTAAAAGTTCACACATTATTCATGCAACTTCATTTGGCCTCATCGTAGCCGCACATTCATTTCGTTCAATTAAGAGAACTATTTAAGTCATTGGTATTGATCATAACCGATACTCAAATTTGCACAAAAACAGACACAATCACAAATAATAAAGGTGGCATAAATTTTAAAAATAGGTCAAAACCATTTCCATTCAAAACAAGGAGCCACAAGCTCAATCATCCATAAGATTATGATCAAAACACATATATAGATCATCAAACCCAATAATCAAAAACAAAATCCAATCACAAGAGATAGGTATGGAAATACATCACCTCACCCACAAAAGAAAAGCAGTTGTCCTCAAATGCAACTAAAACAAAGATAATCAATAAAACAACATAGAGGGAGGTAAAAATGATCATGTCTACTCAGTCACTCCGTCTGTCGGGGCATCAGTGCCTAGGGTCACACTCTGGTATTAGGCATCAGTGCTCGGTGTCACAATCTGGGATTGGACATCAGTGCCTGGTGCAACATCAACACTAGCTCCACTGGAGCTTGCCATAGAAGTATCCCTCAAAAGAAGTCTGAATGGTCGAATGTACCATAGCCTCCTCGACCTCAGTCAAGCCCTCATAGGTGGTATCCTTCTGAACACCAAGCTTCTCCTCATCAGTCTCAGCCTCAGACTCTATAGTCGTATCATCAACTCTACCCTCATCTCCGGTGGTAGTCGGAGGCATATCAGAACAGGATGGAATATCTGTGTCCAGGTCGTCAGGGATTTCCATGGTCTCAAAAATCATCGACATATCACTGGACTTCATCAGCTGGTCCACATCTTTCCTTAACTCCACAATTGCGGCCTTTAAGGTCGTTACCTCATGGGTGGCTCTATGACCTCTCTCACACACCTCAATCCTTGCCGTGAAGGCATCAATAAACTCTCTAATAAGTGTCAACGCAGTGGTGAGAACACTCTCAATCATCCCAGGAACTGCAGCCTCTAGCCTGGAGGCACGTACATCAGCAAAATGGGCTAGGTTCCCCATCCGTAGTAGTATGGCGTGGGTGAGTGGAGGTCGGGATGCTGCAGCACTAGCAGTAGACCTAGGAGGAAGGGCAGCGGTAGAAAAACTCGGAGTCATAGAAGGGGTAGAACTAGAAATACCTGAAGGCCCAATGGCCGTAGTACGAAATATTGCCTCTGCAGGTAGTGTCTTAATATCAACAGTCGGGGATGTATCCACCGGAGCTGCCCTCTTCTTCTCATCCTCATCCTTCAAGTGCTCGACCTCAATACACCAGATGTCAGTAGAGGAGGTGGGAGTCACTTCCACATCCATATTTTCATTATGTGGAATATGGGCACGTTTGCATAACTCGGTGATCAACACCGTGAAAGGGAGAGATGTATGACACTGCCTCACTCTCATGGATATCTCCTGTTAAATAATTTCACCTAAATTGAGGCTCTTTTTGAAATGATGGATCCAAGACAGGCCGCCTTTATATGGTGGAGGATAGACTCGTTCTGGGATGGAATGATTGTGCTACTAATGAAGCCGAACCAATATCTCGCTGCCACATTAAGGTCTTTCTTCTCTATTGGCACTCCGCCCTCAAGCCACCTAGGAGTACTGACGGACAGGAGAGGGGCCAGCCAACCTTTCATGTCCTCCAAAGTGGTTGTCTTGATCATGCTCTGGTAGTCATCAGTGATATTGTTAGTGCATTCCAATAACGCATTGATATCATCACTATCAGATTTAACTTTCCTCCCCTGGACAATTACATAATACACTAGTTTGAAAGTAGAAGCCTTTCTCTTTCTCTATGGTACCAGAGCTCCATAGGCTGAATAGAACTCCCGGACCCAATTAGAAATGTAGGGACCCCGACGTTAAGTGAAAATCTGGAACTTGTGGGACCTAAGGGTGCACCATATCTCTGGATATCTATCTATCACACCATATATAGACAACCTCTTCTCCTCAATGATAGTCCTCAGTCCATCGGCCTTTAGTCTATTGAGAGACCAGGAGGAGGACCTTGTTCACGTGGGGCTGGGACCACAGTCTGATCGAAAGCTGGAGGAGAAGTACTAGTCGGAGGTACCCGGATCCTAGACAGATCATGCATCCTCTTGGAGCGCATCTCAGCTCTCCTAGCCAATAGAAGTTGGTCATCCTCAGGCTCAGAGATGACAACCTGAGAATCCTAGTGTTATTCCTCGCTTTCTGATGTAGTAAGGTGAGTCTCGTAGACTCCCTCACTGTCGGAGCTGACCTCCAGTGACTCAATTGTGAGTGCCTTTTCCTTTCCTTTGCCTTTCCCACCTGTGGTAGGAAATTTGATTGCCTTTGCTTTCGATGCAGTTGCATCCTCATTTATTACAATTCCCCGTGCTCGTTTACGGGGAGACATGCCACTTTTATCCAAATTGGTCCTAGCCATATCTGCAAAACACATCGGAAATTATTAGAAATTATTGAAAATAGTTGCAGAAATCAAGTTACAGAAAGACTCGCTGAACCAGTTGGCGAGTCGCTTAGGCGAGCCAGATCGGGCTCGCCGAAAGGACCGGCTTGAAAAATTTTAGAAACAAGGCATGTCGGCGATGCTCAGGGCTCTTCGGCATATCACCGACACCACTCGTTGAGCTCAGACTAGCCCACCGAATATGACAGTGTGTTTTAGGAGTTAGGGGCGCAGAGAGGGCAATCAAACGAACCATTCGGCGAGTCGCTGAATGAACCTGGCGAGTTCAGGCTTCCCGTCGAAAGTTACAGACTTAACTTATCCAAAATAAGAAATTAAGCGTGATCAAAGGGGGACTTTGGCGAACTACTGAATCGTTCGGCGAGCTCAACCCAGCTCACCAAACGGCCCAACATGCCAATTTTCAACCCCGTTTCCCAAAATCAAGCCTGCAGCTCCCGAAATCAAAATCAAACACACACACCACTCAATTCAAACCAGACTCATTCGACCCATGCTTCTGGGGTACATAGACTTCCCCCAGTTTTGGCCAAAATTAGCCATTTGACAATTTTTTCCCTAAAGAATGACGTCAAGCGCTCCATCATTAGGCTAATTACGTTATTTGGCTCAATTTAGGGTTTCTCAGACTTCACCCCACTAGACCCAATACAAAATAACCACAACCCAATCAATTTACAAATAATTTAATCGCATAAAACACGGGAAACCAACATTTTAAGCATTTAGGCACAAGTTCGAATACAAAACGGGCAATCCGACATATAAAACATGATTTAAACAAATACCAAACACAAATAAATCATTTTTTTACCGATAGAATTTCAGTTCAACTACTAAATAAAAGTGCGAGGTTTGGAAAACCAAGTTGAATGCCGAATTGAGAGTTTGATAAGCTAGGTGGTAAAGTAATCCAATTTCGAGCACGAGATCACACATAAAATTTGAAAATAATAATAAAGTACGGAAGATCTAAAGTGCGGAAGAGAGATTACAGGGTTAGAAATGACAGAATATGAAAGATTTTGAAATTTTAAACTGTTTGGCCTTTTAAAACCTTTCAGTTTTCGGCCCTTTTGACGGTGTTAGTCATCCACGCCAAACCACTCGGCGATGCGCTGAGTGGTAATTTCCCTCTCTGAGTTTTACAGGACCTCCAGTCAATTTGGGGGTCCAAACGGTGGACAAAGTCAGGCTCGTTGACCTATTCGGTGAGTCACCGATTAAGCAATTGGCCCGCCGAGTTTTACAGACTTCCCTTTCAGGCCTTGTGGGTCCAATAGCGGTCCAAGTCGGGCTCACCGACCTCTTCAGTGAGTCATCGACTGGACTCTTTACTCGCCAAACCTCCTATTTTCAAACACACTTCACTTTTCAACCTGGACAATCAACACCCGATAATCAAAATCAAACTTAAAGCATAAAGAACTTGGGTTGCCTCCCAAGAAGCGCCTTAGTTAACGTCGTGGCACGACACAAGTACCCATTGAAGCTTCATTTATTGGGTTTGCCATTGTATCACTAGGCAATCCCCCTTGTTGTCTTAGATTCAAATGCGATGAGATTTGACCCATTTGGGTCTCCAGCTGCTTGATCGACACAGAATGAGAGGTGACCGTCTGATTAAGTGTAGAGACATCCTTGTTCATCTCTTTCAACACCTTGTCTGACCCCTCAACTTTGTTGGGAATATGTGAGAACATATCTTAAGTTCGGACACCTTCAGATTCCTTGGGCTTTTGACGTTCATGAGGAGGAACATACCTATCCTTCTCCCCCTTTCTTTCCTTCCAAGTGGTGTTGCGATCACGCCAAAATATGTCATGGTTTTTCCATCCCTCATCTCTATTCCAACCTTGATTTCCACCCTGTCTTGGGTAGTTTGCATGATAACCTCCTCCTTGATTGGCTAGGAAGTTCACTTTCTTATTGTACATCGCCTCAAATTGGGCTTCAACAGGGTTTACTCCATCAACACCCACATCATTAGCACTTTTCGTACCAACACCCATGACATTTTTAGCTAAGATATCTAGCTGAGTCATCATCTTTGCCATGTTTTGGTCTCTCTCTTGATCCTTTTCGATCTGCTCCTTTGTCATTCTAAAGTTGAGAGGAGAGACTTGGTCCTCATGAGTGTACCATGCCCTGTTGATCTTGGTCATGCAATCAAGGAGTTGGGAAGCTACTTCATAGAGTTGTTGCATTATACCATCAGGAATGAGTTGATCAACAACTCATTTGTTCACCGAATCAAGAGTCCTATAGAAGTACTGCAACAACACATTATTGGGCAATCCATGAGTTGGGCATTACAGCACCAACTTCTTAAATCTCAGCCACGTCTCATGTATGGGCTCTCCTTCGAAACGTTTGAATCCTTAGATGTTGTCCCTGAGAGTCATCATCTTCGTAGGGGGAAATAATCGCACTTGGAATGCAGTAGTAAGCTTGTCCCACGAAGTGATAGATTCTCTTGGCAACTCAGCCAACCACTTGCTTGCCTCGCCCATCAGAGAAAATGGGAACAACCTCAGATGGACTGATTCTTGCGATATGTTCTTAAATGAGAACGGTCCATAGACATCAACAAAATTTCTGATATTCTCATGGGGATCCTCATGAGCAAGTCCCCCAAATAATCCTTTCAATTGTAGGAGTTGAAGCATGGTGCTTGTGATGTGAAAGACAACGTTTCCTTCGGCTGGAGGTAAACGAATTGCACCAACACCACCCAATTGGTTTGGGTCATTGACATCATTGAGATTTCCAATGTCGTCTTGGTGGCCAACTTGGCTACCATTACTTCCGTTAACACTCATCTCCTCCTCTGTGTAACACAAGCAACACAAAACCAAAACTAAAATAAGTAGATTCAACTATAACTAAAAAGATCACAATTCAACTTCACCAAAAAAAAATAATTAAACAACACCACTCCCCGGCAGCGGTGCCATTTGATGAATAACATTTCAAACACACCTCATCCAATTCTAGGTGCAAACGATCGCTAGTCAGTATAAAACTCAATAATTAAGTTAGGGTTGAATCCCACAGAGAGTGATACGTGTTCAAATTCAATTTAGGAAGTACAAATGTGGTCTAATCAGGCTATAGGAATAGAAATTATCGAAAAAGACGTGAATCAAATTAAAAGGGGTGACACGAATGTCAGATGGGGCTTTTGGTATGCAATTATCAACTACAATGCAGTCACAAACAATTTAAGATAACAATAAGGAGAGGAATTCTTGAGATGTGATCGATTGTAGGCAAATTTCGACATATGGGTAATTGAAACTACTAGCAAACAACTAAAAATCAGTGAGTAAGCTAGACTATAAGGGAGATAGCTTTCTCTCGAACAACTATCTCAAATCAGGTGATTTCTTTCGAACATCAACAAGCATGCAATGAAGAGCAGCCCACACCTTAATTCATCTACTCTCTCAAGCTAGATTGGTAGGATTGGATTTAGGATTCACTCTCTCGAGCTGAACCCAGCTCAACCCAATATCTACAAATCATTAATCAATAATCTTAATTCTAAAACCTCTCTCTCGAGCAAGCCAAGAACACAAAATTAGAACTGCATTTGCAACTACAATTCATAAATTAAACCATGATTAATGATTAAACTAACTTTAAATTAGCATTTAAACTAGTAATTAACAATACTCATACACTAATTCAGCCCATAATCACATGATCACACCCCAAGAATTGAGTTTTAGCCAAACATCGTAAAAGAGTAAAAATAGTTACCAAATCGATTAGCCATCAACTGGGTAAGAATAATTTGGTCTTTATAATGCTCCAATTTGTAGAATATTCGAAACCCACTTCCAAAATCTCCAAATTAAATCTCTCAAATTCTTCAAGACTATGAAAAACTACAGAGAAAAGTGTTCTCAACTAATTTAGTATAAGTTCCACTCTGTCCAACATACTAAAATAATTGTTCAGAATCTAATTTATAGTTGCCAAAAATAAGCCACAAAAGGCCGTTTGGCGAAGTAAGTCAGGCTCGTCGAACCACTCGGCGAACCACCCATTGATCTCTTCCATCGCCTTTTTGCCTTGGCACACAACATCCTCAAGTTCTGTAACTTTGTGCGATCTCTCTTTGCATCACAGAACTGCTCGATGATTCGCCGACTGCTCATTTTCATCATCGACTTGGTTTCTTCCCTCAAAGCTGGTACACTGGAACTTTAAGTGGTCAAGCTCGCCACTAGGTGATTTTCCAAGTGCTATTGGCGATCACCAGGCTTGCCTTTCTTCATTCCTTCAGTTTGTTTTGTTACTTTTTGCTAATGAAGGACTTAACATCAGTTTACGGCACAAATTAAGCATTTAAGGACTCTAAATCTATATAAACAAAGCCCTAAATGAGTCCAAATCTTGGACTCATCAGGATCTACCTTAATACCTTTGCTTGACACAATATGACCAAGGAAAGCTACGAACATTAACCAAAATTCACATTTGCTAAACTTTTCAAAAAGTTGCTGGTCCTTAAGGATTTTCAATACGATCCTCAAATGATAAATATGCTTATTCTCACTCCTTGAATAGTTCAAAATATCATCGATGAACACAATCACAAACCTGACAAGTTATTGCCTAAACACCATGTTCATTAAGTCCATAAACATCGCTGGAGCGTTAGTCAACCCAAATGACATCACTAGAAACTTATAGGGACCATACTGAGTTCGAAAAGCCATCTTCGGAATGTCATCATCTTTCACTCTTAATTGGTCATAACCCGATCATAGATCAATCTTAGAGAAATAATTTTCCCCTTGAAGTTGGTCAAATAAATCATCTATCCTTGGGAGAGGATATTTGTTCTTAATGGTCACCTTGTTAAACTGTTGATAATCAATGCACATACGAAGAGACCCATCTTTCTTTCTAACAAACAAAACTGGAGCACCCATGAAGAGATACTCGGTCGGATGAAACCATTATCCAACAAGTCCTTCAACTCCTTAAGTTCTTCCGGAGCCATACGATAAAGAGGAATAGAGATAGGTTGCGTATCTGGGAGAAGGTCAATATCAAAGTCTATTTCCCGCTCAGGAGGAATACCGGGTTAATCATCTGGAAATACTTCCAGAAACTCATTGTCAACGGGGACCGACTTGACATAAGGGTTTTGGAATCTACATCCCTCACCCTAACTAGATGGTAAAAGCAACCTTTAGAAATCATTTTTCTAGCTTTAAGATAAGAAACAAACTGACCATTACGCATAGAATTTCCCCCCTTCCACTCTAGGATAGGCTCATTCGGGAAGTGAAACTTGACTACACGAGTTCTACAATCAATAGAAGTAGAACAAGAGTGCAGCCAATCCATACCCAAGATAACATCAAAATTTAGCATATCAAGCTCTACCAAGTCAACAAGAGTAACTCTATGGGACAAGGAAATGGGACACTTTCTAAATACCCTCTTAGCCACCACAGAATAACCAATAGGATTAAAGATAGAAAAAGGTTCTAGCAACACATCAGGGAGCACATCAAACCTCATCGCCACATATGGTGTCACAAAAGACAAGTGTCACGACCCAGACCATTATGATTGGCACCCACACTAACCCTCCGATGGGAGAACCATTTATACTAATTAGCTAACCAACTTAATCAAAATACTAAGGCATTAAAGTTATGGAAGCAAGTTAAATGCTAAGGAAAGAATTATGGAGTTCCCATAAACTCCAAACCAATAGTCTAACAACTAAACAAATGCAGAAAATACATCTAGAACCTGAAAGTTAATGTACCAAAACTCTAACAAGATCCATAAGTCTAAACAAGAAGGGTTACAACCCCAAGCTAATGTACTAACAACTAACTAGAAAGTCTAAGTCTGAAATATGGACATAAACATAAAGAGAACTCATGGCAGCCCGGAAGAACTGGCTCACCCTTGAATTCGAACGATCACTGGTCTTCTAAGCGAGGTTTGTCACTAGCCGCCTAAAGATGACCTATACTCAACAAAGAAAGAGCAAGTGCAATATCAGTAACCACAGTGTACTGGTAAGATCACGCAGATATCCCACTAAGTGAAACATACATAAGCCATTACAAATAAACAATAACATGCATACACCGAACATATACAATATCAATATCATTTACAAATAACGATCAAGTTCACAATTCTCAATTACACAGTTATATCAAGTCAATGGTCCTCTCATGGAATCCAAACCCAAACTGTTAGCATACCAGAATGTGGTACCCGATCCAATGATTATGCTGGAACGTGGCAACCGATCCCATAGTTAGTGTGTCGAAACCTAAAACCCGATCCATTCAATAAGCCACAATCACAATCACAATGTACATTCTCACAATCATACAATGAAGTCATGATTTCATGGAATACAATTATTCAATCATCCCCATTTACGAATGATGTGACCAATAATGCAACATTTGCATACATACATGTATCATAATGAAGCAAGACAAACATTTATCCATAATCATGAAATCACAACCATCACCTACCTCGAACAAGCTTGAATCCCCTAAGAAACTTGATTCTTCCCTTTCCAAATTCGTTCCGCTTGTTTTTGGTCTACAAACAATTAATTTAACATGGGAATTAATAAACAATAACTAATTACCCGAATTACAAACAATTCTATCAACCCTAGATCATACCCATGATCCTCATACCTAGATTAGGGCTTTTTTCACCATAATTTCCAGATTAAAACCCTTCCCCATCGATAATTACCCATTAGATTACGTTCTACAGATCAAAAACATATTCGAAGAGTTGAAATATTACCTTTAGCCTAAAGAATGGTGAAAAACTGTCAAGAAAATACATGGGTTCGTTCCTTAGCTCTCAAGTTTGAAAATTGTAGAATAAAATGTTTTTGGGGTTTATTTCTGACTTTAAGTCACGTCTGCCCCGCCATGGCGGCACTCACCCCGCTACAGAGGCCCTACCCTGGAGGCAAAAATCTCGCCTCAATGGCTTACATGGAAACAGTGAGCAAAATTAATAATTCCAAGACCCCATTTCACAACACACCTTCAACCAATGACACTCAAAAACTAGCCGTTCACACTAAGACCAATTCCGGGAGTTCTACTCGCCCAAATTCAACTCTGTAAAGTCGTACGGGTTCCTTAACATCTTAGTTATCTACTCATGTGATATAATTTATAATTAGATTACCCAATTGCTACCGTATTTCCCTAGACCTCATAGACTCCAATTTCATCCAAATATGGACTAGGTTGGGAAATCTCAAGTTACTACGAAAAAGTTTTTCAGCCCAAAAATTTCCCCCATTGGCTTTTCTATAACGGAAGGAACATGTCATTACAATAGATACCAATTTACCCATTACTCATCCCCGAGTGACAAAACTTAGGGAAAATAGGCTAAAGAAAGAATGGAGTAGTACCTGAATCGACGAACAATTGGGGATAGTTGTCTCGCATGTCCCTCTCATTTCCCAAGTAGCTTCCTCGACTAGACGATGCTTCCATTGAACTTTCATATACTTAATCTCCTTGGTCCTCAGCTTACGCACATCACGATCAAGGATTGCAATCGGTTCCTCCTCATATTGGAGGTCCTTGTCTAGTACAATTGAGTCCTACTTAATGATATAATCCCCGTCACCATGATATCTCTTCAACATGGACACATGGAATACTAGATGAACACCTGATAGATTAGGAGGTAAATCCAATCTATATGCTACCGGTCCCACACATTCAAGAATCACGAAGGGACCAATGTACCATGGACTTAGCTTGCCCTTCTTATCAAATCTCATCACTCCTTTCATGGGTGATACCTTAAGAAGAATATTCTCACCAATCTGAAATGTCATGTCTCTCACCTTATGATCTGCATACTTCTGATGTCTACTCTGGGCTGCTAAAAGTCTAGTTTGGATGCCCCTCACCTTATCTTGAGCATCCTTCACTATATAAACCCCCAAAGGCTTCACATCTCCAGCCTCAAACCATCCTATGAGTGATCTACATCCCCTCCCATAAAGTGCCTCAAACGGTGCCATATCAATGCTGGAGTGATAACTATTATTATAGGAGAACTCACACAATGGTAAGAACTTATCTCAATGCCCTCCAAAATCAATCAGACATGCCCTCAACATGTCTTCTAACACTTAAATAGTCCTCTCTGACTGCCCTTCCATGTGTGGATGGAAAGCGGTACTAAAAGTGAGTTATGTGCCCAATTCATCATGTAATTTCCTCCAAACTTGGAGGTAAACTACGTACCACGGTCTGAGATGATGAAAAGGGGCACCCCATGTGTAACGACTCACAAAATGATAGATTGAACTAGAGCCTTATCGTGTAGGTTAGTGTAACCTTAAGTGGATGTCTAGGCTGTTTTAGAACTTAATTGAGCAAGGAAGAAGTCTAGGGTGCAAGTAAGGACCTATGCTAGCAAGATAGAGTGAAAGAAACCTTGTTCTTTGATGGACCTTTTGGCGATGGGACTACTTGATCGCCCAAGTGACTTGGCGATGCGCCAAAGTGCACTTGGGGTCGCCTAGTGGGTTGTCCCTTTATCCTTGGTTTTGGAACAAAGGGCGAGCTAAGTCGTAGCTCGCCAACCAAGTTGGCGAATCGCCCATTTATCCTCTAGATCTCCTAGTGAACTGCCCCTTTTAGGAGCCTACTGGAAAATTAGGCGAGCCAAGGGTGCACTTGGTGAGTCGCCTAGTGCCCTTGGCGAGCCACGAGGTCCAAAGGGTGAGCTTAGTCGGGTAGGGTGCAGAATTTTAAGTTTAAACTTTGTGGTTCCTTAGTTCTTTTCCTAAGTTGGGTCCTCATTATTCTATTCCTTTCCTAGCAACTATAAAACCCTTTTTAGACTTGAATTCTTCCAATTTAGTCACTCCAAATAGAATTAAAAGAAGACCCATCTCCTCTCAAATATTTCTCTCACTAGAATTCCTCCATTGAAGAAGAAGAAGGAGGGGAGGATAGGGCTTGAAGATTTAATGTGTTTCTTCCTCAAATTTCATGGGAAATCTATAGCAAGGTATGGTAGTCTCCATCTTTGTTTACTTTTTATTCAAGGAGCCAATCTCAAGGGTTCTTTCACCAAACATTTTCAAATGGTTATTAATGACATATTGTGATTGTATTAGTGTTTAATTGATGATTTATAATGAAAATACTCTATGAACCCATGAATTCTCTCAATTCCTAAATTGTACCATTATGAAGTGGGTTTGATGATTACGAAAGCTTATGAATGGGATATGTCTAAATTGCTTTGGGTTATAGAATTGTATCATTATCCATGCCTTAATTGTAGTAAATTATTGGGGTGTTGGTGATTTGAGATTCATGGCCTTGAAGGGTAAGTTATGATCAAATTACACATTTAAGTAGAATTGTACTTGATCTATTGATCCACTTGAAAGGTGGAGGTGTTTACTTACTATATATATTGTGGTATTGAATTGACAGAAATCTTCCTTGTACCTCTACATATGAAGGATCTATGTATGATCATGATGTAAAGTAAATGTGTGTGATTTCAATGAAGGTATAATGATCATGTTTAGAATGTAATTATGTTATGATTGAAAGTTTATTCTCAATTAACACTCATGAATGATGATGATGGAATGTGAAGGGTCTTCTTCTATGAATTGTATATCTTGAATTGGTAGGCTTAGGCATCCTTTCTTGTATAATGAATGTATCTTGACGTAATGTCTTAATGTCTTGAAATGGGTAGACCTAATGTTGGTAGCCTTTCATGAATGAATGAATGATAAAGTATTCTAGGCTAAACCTTGGATCGGTAGACCTAATGTTGGTGGCCCTTTTATGGGAGTCTAGGAACTAATGAAATGTTAAAACCTTGAGGCGGTAGACCTAATATTGGTGGCCCTTTCATGTGTGAAATGATGAACCTTGTATCGGTAGACCTAATGTTGGTGGCCCTTCTTGGAAAGTCAATGAGCTATCCTTAATGTACCTTGAATCGGTAGACCTAATGGTGGTGGCCATTTCTCATGTAATGTACATTGGGTCGGTAGGCATAATGTTGGTGACCCTCTCAAGTACAACAATGTAATGTGAATGAACTACTCTATGGGAATGGAGGCTAAGCACCGAGTGGATATGGTAAGATGGTGACTCTCAAAATGTTAGGTTAAAGTCCAATGAACATCTTTCTTATCCCATAACTATATGCCCACATAGGTAAAACACACTTAGTTCTACCTTAGGCAAGTGGAACACCTTCCTTCGGTGTAGGGTCATATGACACTGAATTCCATGATTTAACTCTCATGGTCTATGTCGGTTAATGCCTATTCCCATCATGTGAGATGTTCATTGTGGTTTATTGATGAGTCCTATGAAGTGTGGATGGTAGTATGGGATGCCATCCATGCATTGCACGAGTAGACTTTGATAGGGTCATAGTGAGTTCTCTAAGTCTTAATGGCTAATGTATGAATGTGTCCTAAATGAAGCTAATGAAGAATGTTGACTCTTATATGCCTAAATGTAAATGATGCATGCTATACTTGGATTGTATTATGAGTTACTTCCTTGTCATGACTTATTGTATATGAACGTGCCTTGCTTATGGTGACTTCAAATGAGTACTTAGTGAGAGCAGTAGTATGAGATGCTACTTGCACATTGCACAAGTATGACTTAGAGTTATCTTAGGTAATGGTCCTTAGGTGATGATATGACTTATGTAATGTTTATGTCTTTTGTATGAGTATTGTGTAAAGATGGATAGGTTGAATGGTAAGTTCACTTTTGGTGACCTTAATGTGGTACTTTAGTGTGGATGGTGGTATGGGACGCTATCCATACATTGCACAAGGTATAGCATGAGGTTACTTGAGGTGAAGGCTTAAAGTGAAGTAATGGTTTATATGGTTGATTATGTTCTAATGTGGATAAATGACTTGTATGTTGGTTGTGTTTGTATAATATGCCTCTTATGCTTATATTCATGAAGTTTTATCAAAATGGCATAAAAGCATGACTTTCAAATAAAATGTTTATTTAAGCATGTTTTTGCATGGCTATCATACTTAGTTCTTAAGTGTGCTAACCCCATTCTTCTTCATGTTTTTCCTACAAGTGTAGGTTCCGACAAGTGATTTATTCTCTCTAGTGCAAGTGCTTGGATTGATATTCTTCCAAGGTCAAGTGGTATGTCCTCATAGATCGAGGACAAATACTTTCTGAAGTTTCTTTTATTCCATGTAATAGACAATTTTAGTCTTTTCGTTTGTAAAGGGGTCGTGTCCCTACTTTAGTTTCAAGATATTGTTTTAGATGGCCATGTGAGACTTGGACTTATGATGTGTTTTAAAATGTAGTTTTGGATTGTTTGGATTTAAATAAGTTTTTAATTCTGCACTATTTCTATGTCGAATGCAATGAAATGCTATGAGGCTTATACGAGACCCCTTCGGGGTCAAGTACGCCGTGTCGCATCTAGGGGCTAGCCTTGGGTCGTGACACCATGCAACCTCACTATCTATTTCACATAAACCTTAGCCAATTGTTCATCATTATAATCTATTCTTACCGGAATAAAATGGGTTGACTTAGTCAATCTATCAACCACTACCCAAATAGAATCAAACTTTCCCAAGGTCTTGGTAAGACCAACCACAAAATACATGGCTATCCTTTCCCACTCCCATTCCCGAATTTGCATTCTCTGAAGCAAACCTGCAGACCATTGATGTTCATACTTCACTTGTTGGCAATTTTGACATTTAGCCCCAAACTCCGCTATATCCTTCTTCATGCCCGGCCACCAATAAAGTCGCTTCAAATCTCGATACATCTTGGTCACACCCAAATGAATGGAATATTGCGAACCATGAGATTCTGTCAACAATTTTTGAATCAAGTCATCAACTCGTGGAACACAAATCATTCCTTTAAAACTGAGCACACCTTCCGCATCAAGAGTGGTCACTTGTGCCTTACCAATCGCAGTCTTCTTCTTAAGTTCATTCAAATTTTCATCCTCAAATTGTTTGGCCTTGATCTCTTCAATGAATGTGGCCCTCACTTCAATGCTAGCTAACACCCCACCTCTTTTTGAGATTCCCAACTGCATGAACTTAGACTCCAAGGTCTGAATTTCCTTAGCCAAGGGCCGCTTGGATACACTAAAGCAAGCTAAACTACCCATACTCACCACTTTTCGACTCAAAGCGTCTTCCACCATATTAGCCTTGTCTGGATGGTATTGAATGGTGACATCATAATCTTTAAGTAACTCCATCCACCTTCGTTGTCTCAAATTCAGATCCTTTTGAGTGAACACATGCTGCAAACTACGATGATTAGTAAACACTTCACATCTGTCCCCATAGAGATAATGCCGCCAGATCTTAAGAGAGAAGACTACCGCTGCCAACTACGAATCATGTGTTGGGTAATTACTCTCATCTACCTTCAATTGATGCGATGCATAAGCTATAACATTCTTATCATGCATCAACACAACACCCAAACCAGAATGTGAATCATCACAATAAACAATAAAATCTTTACCTTCTACCGGTAATGCTAGAATAGGTGCGGTGGTCAAGAGAGTCTTGAGATTTTGGAAGCTCTCCTCACATTTTTCAGTCCATTCAAATGATATCTCCTTTTTGGTGAAAATTGTCAAGTGAGTAGCAATAGAAGCGAAGTTCTTCACAAATCGATGATAGTAGATAGCGAGCCCCACAAAACTCCTAACTTCCATCACAGAGCTAGGTCGAACCCAATTCTTAACCACTTTAATCTTTTGAGGATCTACCATTACCCCTTCCTTTGAAACTACATGCCCCAAAAATGCAACAGAAGTCAACCAAAATTCACACTTGGAAAATTTCGCATACAACCTTTGTTTCCCAATAACACCCAGAACAATATGAAGATGGTCGTCATACTCTTCCTCACTTTTTGAATAGACCAAAATATCATCAATAAAGACTATGACGAAGGAATCAAGAAATGGCTTGAACACCCTATTCATTAAACTCATGAAATTTGCGGGAGCATTAGTCAAACCAAAAGACATAACTAGAAACTCATAGTGCCCATAGCAAGTTCTAAACGTCGTCTTGGGAACATCCTCAGGCCTAATTTTAAATTGATGTTAACCAGACCTTAGATCAATCTTAGAGAAATTTGATGAACCTTGTAATTGGTCAAAAAGATCATTTATGCGAGGCAATGGGTACTTGTTTCAAATGGTGACCCTATTCAATTGCCGGTAATCTATAGACATCCTCATACTACCGTCTTTTTTCTTAACAAACAAAACTGGAGCACCCCATGGGGAAGCACTAGGATGAATAAATCCTTTATCAAGAAGCTCTTGGATTTGATCCTTAAGCTCTCTTAATTCCACCGGAGCCATGCGATATGGAGGGATAGAAATGGGGCGGTTACCAGGTTCTAAATCAATGCAGAAATCTATATCTCTATCTGGAGGCATACCAAGCAAATCATTAGGAAACACTTCTCTAAATTCTGACACCACAGAAATAGACTAATAGATGGAGACTCAACCTCAACATCCTGAATATGAGCCAAATAAGCCAAACAACCTTACCCACCAGTTTCCTAGCCCGAATGGAGGATATGAACTTAGCTTGTTAGGCTTGTACACCCCTTCCCACTCTAACTTTTCCCTTCCCGGAATTTCTAGAGTTAAAGACTTAGTATTACAATTAAGCACAGCATAATAGAGGGACAACCAAGTCATGCCTAAGATTATATCAAAGTTAGTCATATCCAAAATCACCAAATCAGCCCAAGTCTGAAAACCCATAAACAAAATAGGATAAGCATGATAGACATGGGTGACTATGAAAGACTTTCCAACTGGGGTAGAAACATGGATGGGGGGCATCAAGTATATCACAAATCATAGCAAATTCTGAGGCAAATCACACGAATACATATGACTATGTAGAATCCATATCAAATAACATATTAACCATTCGGTCACAGACAAGAATAGTACATGTGATCACTACGTCAGACGCCTCTGCCTCGCTCTTTCCCAAAAAGGCATAACACTGAGCCCTATCATCTTGACGGGCGACTTCCCTGCCTGGCTGCACTGCACCTCTGCTTGCGTTACCATATTCCCTACCTCTGCGGCCTTGTTGATTTCCTCCTCGACCACCTTGTGGACGCCTTCGACCATTATTACTATTTCCCACGGGTACCACTGCTCTAGACTACTGTTGTGCAGAATCCAACATGCGCGGGTGGGGACAATCTCTCCTCATATGCCCAAGTTCACCACATTTGTAACATGTACGATCAAAAGATGGTTTGTTGCCTACTTAAGGTATGGCTCCCTGGCTATCTTGAATCAAATTATGAGGTGGAGTTCCCGATTAATTACCTGTAGAAGCGGGCATAGCGGACTGAATTGGCCTGGCTATAAGTGTTGGCCTCCCTGACCCTTTGGAGTAAGAACCTTGAAAGTTATCTGAGTTCTTGGCCCTTTTAGCCAATGCCTTAGCCTGACCGTCTCGCCTCACCCCCTCCACTTTCTTCACAAAGTTTGTTACCTCATTAAAGCTCCTCCCTGCATAGGTCATATGAACATATAATGCCTACAACTCAGAGTTTAGTCCCCTAATAATTAAACGGATCCTCCCCTTCTCAGTAGTCACCAATTGAGTAGCATATCTAGACAAGGCATGGAACTTGGCCTCATAAGCAGCCACAAACATACCACATTGCTCCAAAGCCATGAACTCATCCTTCTTGCGATCTCTCAAAATCCTAGGCACATATTTCTCTAAAAATAGGGCATGAAATTGGGTCCAAGTAAGTGGAGGTAAAACTGAAGATCTGCATTCCACATAAGCTCTCCACCACTACTTAGCCTCACCATGAAGTTGAAAAGTCACAAACTCAACCCCATGCTGATGGACAATTCCCAATTTATGAAGCCTTTTATATCAATCTAGCATGAACTCATATGCATCCTCACTCTCAGAACCATGGAACACAAGCAGTTTCAACTTCAAGAACTTAGTCAACATCTCATGCTCATTACCAGTCATAACAGGACCCAATAAAGGACGGAAGAAAGCATTATTACCTCCAGATCCACCCACCTTGGGGACAGTGATAGCAATAAGAGGATTGGCGGGAGCTTGAGTTGCTTGAACAGAAGGAAGCACTCCAGGACCAACCAACCCTTTCAAGAATGACATGATATGTTGAGCTAACGCTGGGTCTATGGGAGGAATACATGTAGTCTTAGCCTGCACTTCTTCCTCTTGTCCAACATTCTCCTCCTCCTCAACTTCTAAATTCTCATCTACCTCTTCATGGTGCGTAAAAGGAGCCTCATTTCTGTGAGCATCTCCAACCAGTGCTCCATCCCTAGTAAGCGTTGCCCTTCCTCAGCCTCTACCCCTAGCTCTTCCTCTACCCCTGCCTTGACCGCGACCTCTCGCTGCAGATACCTCAGTCGGAGCATTGACGGGAGCTACGGGCATGACGCCCTTGAATCTAGTGTTAACCATCTGCGGACAGAAGAGTAAAGGAGGTTAGATACCAATTTGAATCACCAGATACCAATTGAAATCAAGTTATAGCACAAAAGGAGACAAGAGAAGACAGAGAGATTTCCTAAAGTCCTTTAGCCTCAATAATGGTGAAAAACTGTCAAGACAACTCATGGGTTCGTTCCTTAGCTCTCAAGTTCAAAAATTGCATAATAAAATATTTTTGGGGTTTATTTCCGACTTTAAATCGCGTCTGCCCCGCCATGGCGGCACTCACCCTGCTACAGTGGTCCTGCCCTGGCAGCATAAATCTCGCCCCAGCGGCTTTCATGGAAACAGTGAGCAAAATTAATAATTCCAAGACCCCAT
Source organism: Solanum piurae (assembly GCA_029582685.1). NCBI lineage: Eukaryota > Viridiplantae > Streptophyta > Magnoliopsida > Solanales > Solanaceae > Solanum > Solanum piurae. Next base: position 49,715 of record JAJOOO010005126.1, read on the forward strand.
TCACAACACACCTTCAACCAATGACACTCAGAAACTACCCATTCGCGCTAAGATCAATTTTGGGAGTTCTACTCGCTCGAATTCAATTCCGTAAAGTCGTACAGTTTCCTTAACGTCTTAGCTATCTACTCATGTGATTGAATTCATAATTAGATCACCCAATTTCTACCAAATTTTTTTAGACCTCACAGACTCCAATTTCATCCAAATCTGGACTACGTTGGGAAATCTCAAGTTAATACAAAAAAGTTTTTTGGCCCAAAAATTTTCCCCGTTGGCTTTTATATAACGACGGGAACATGTCGTTACAATAAGGTAGCAATGGGATCAAGGAAAGCATATGCATCAAGTTGGAAAACTTTTAACATATTGGTAACCACATCCGGAGAACTCTCTTGTTCACCTATAGTCTGAAGAGCATAAGAGTGGTTTTGCTTAGGAGCATTAGAACCCGAACCACTAGGAGTAGCTTGCTTGCCCTATCTTCCTTTAGCCATATGCATCGAGCAATACCTCATTTTGTGACCACTTTTACCACAACTAAAGCAACCATCTGTGTCGGCTAGGCACTTACCATCGTGCTTCCTTCCACACTTAGTACAATTAGGCCTAGGCAATGAAGATCCATTACTATTTCCTTCTTGAATCTTAGGGTTATACACCCTATCTTGGTTGAACTTTGGAGGAGCATTGGAGGAACCTTGATCGGAAATCCTTTATCGGAATCTTGGACGACCTTGTCCATCGGACCTTGTGTTAGAGAAATTACCATCACCGGTCTAAGCCCTTTTTGCCTCCCTAGACCTTTCCTTGAGTTTCTCCTCCTCAATTTGTTGTGCATGTACCATGAGACGAGAGATTTTCATATCATGAATGAGCATTGCGGTTTGGCCAGCTTTAACCACCATCTTGGATACACCCGATACAAACTTACTCATCTTTTCCCTTGAATCGGCAACCATCGTTGGAGCATACTTGGACAATTGAGTGAACTTTAAAGCATATTCTCTCACACTCATACCCCCTTGTCGAAGGTTAATGAACTTTATCACCTTAGCTTCCTTCATCTCAAGGGGAAAGAATCTATCAAGAAACGCGGCCTTAAACTTCTCCCAATAAAGAGGACCCACATATTTCTTCCTCCCTTCTTTACATTATTTATACCACACTTGAGCCACACCTTTCAATTGGCAGGCGGCCAACTTCGCCTTGTCCACTGTCATACCTCACATGATCATCAAAACTTATAGACCTCATCGATAAACTCTTGAGGATCTTCCTCAACTTTAGAACCATGAAACTCCAGAGAATTCATCCTTGTGAATTCCCTCACTCTTGAAACCGCCAAATTCACATAATCATTTTGTGAGATATTAGCTTTAACCCACAATAATACCATGAGAGTTATATCATGGAATTTGGTATATCCCTCATACCAAAAGAAGGAGAATCTAGTTGCCAATGTAGAATCTGTACATATCACCATACGCTAAAGTAGATCCACTAGCTAGGTCATTTAATACAATCATATGGGGGCACATAGTTTCGTACTAGAGGTTGCTACTAGAGACTACCCTATTTGAGCCTCCACCTCAATGCCCTCTTGGTGCTAAGTCTAAATTCCAACGGAATAGATAAAAGTCAAATATCATTCAACATAGGAAAGGTAATGGTCAATACTAATCCACAACTTTCAAGATCAACACATAGAATAGATCCTTAAACATAATTCAACATAGATGAGAAAACGTTTCACCAATGTAAATTCATTTGTGAGAAATACCTTAAATTTTCACAATAGCATTGATACTTTCCTTTCAAATCATCAAATCATTTATAATCATTTCATAAAAACATGCATAGCTTCAAAATTCATGATTCATAGTTCGTAGGTTCATCATAGGATCATGGTTGAAAATCATAATTTATGCATGGGTGAATGAAATTTAAACTAAACATCATAGATTAACATCAAATAATGCATTGGAAAACTTAAGCAATCATAATTGGAAGAAACTCACATTTATTAAATTGAAACCCTAATTTGATCAATTGGAAATTGAAATCCTTTGGGGACCCATGGAAGAAAAGACTCCATGGGTGAATACACACATACCTTGATGTTAGAAGCCCAAAAAGAATGGAGATTTGGATACTTGGATGAACCCTACCTCTTCTTCTTGCTCCTTAGCCTTGAGAGAATTGGGGAGTGAATTTGGTCAAGTTTAGAGAATTTAGGAGAATGAGTTGAAAATGAGTAATTTAGGACTTAAAACCTTTATATATGGCTTAGGGTAAAAGGTAAAATGACATAGTTTTGATTTAAAATAATTAGAAAAAAGACCTTAAATCCCTTTAAAAATAATTACAAACTTGACCTACGGTTCCGACCTATAGACCATAGATCTTTCTGCAGTCCGTACTGGTTAACCGTAGACCAAGTACTAGGACCAAGATTTTACCTATCTTTTGACGGAACATTTCTATGGTTCGTAGGTCTTTCTATTGTCCGTAAAAACCAACTATAGAAACCAACCGTAGAAACCAACTTTGACCCTTAAATTTTCACTAACTCTAGGACTCACCTATGAGACCTATTTACGACTTGTACAAGGAATTACAGACTGTCCTGGTGAACCGTACAAAGGGTACTGGAACTTGTTTTGAAAAAAAAAATCTCCCTTCCTACGATTGCCATCTACGGACCGTAGAAGCATGGGACCCGTAAAACCAGACTCCAGTCCCAAAAATTCCTTTTTCTTCCTTTTCTAAATTCGAAGTGTTACAACATTTGCTTAAATTATATTTAGAAATGGCAAATAATGGAAGGGATCCTTGCATTGTTGATGTATGATAGCAATTTGCTATTTTTCTACTAATGTTCTAATGCCTAATGGTGAGTTTCAACTTTTAATACTTTCTTTGGTTTTGAACTTTTGATATGAGATATCTTTTTGTAGTTTTTTTTTATCTTGAAAATTATATTCTAAGTTCTAAGTTTCTATCTTTTGATATGATCTTTTTATTAGGTTCAACCGTTCAAGTTCAACCATGCCTCCTCAAAGTCATCATTTATTTGGAAATGTTTTGTGGTTGTTCAAGACAACGAAAAAGGGTGCAAAGCAAAGTGTTTGTCATGTGTTGTGATATTTAATTGTCATTCAAAATGGATTGGAACAATGTTTTTGAGGGATCATTTTGAGAAATGTCATGATAATTGTGTCGATCAAGAGAGGAAGACTCTTATTTAAATTTGCATTTTGAATTTTGTGACTTCTGTTTGTGAGTTGTTACTGCTACTATTTTTTATTTGAAGTTGAATATTAAGACATTTGTGACTTTGTGTTGTTTTAACTTACAACTTACAACTTACAAGTTTGAAGTGTTGAATTCTTATTTTAATTGTTGGATGCTATTATTATTGTTAAGCCAAGCAGCAAGCAGCCAGCAACAACTATCAAGTGGCTTTGCAATGCTGCCAGTAGCAGCAACCACCAGGTGGCTTTGCAATTCCTCCAGTAGCAGCTTCCTCCAGGTGGCTTTGCAATGCTGCCAGCAGCCAGCAGCAAGCAGCAATCATCAGGTGGCTTTGCAATTCTGCACAACTGCAATGTTGCACAACTGATTATTCTCTTTTTAATATTTATTTGTACCAAAAAACCATTTTAAAAACACCGAATTAAACCGAACCAAAATATTATTGTTTGACATTTCGTGCACACTTTTTAGAAACCAAAAACTGAAACATCGAACCGAAATTTGATAAAACCGAATCGAAGAATTGATCGCCCACCCCTACTTCCTGTGTATGGACTTTGATGCCTTCTGAAATCATAATACTAGTAATAGTATTTTGAGTCACCCTGTTCTTCATGTTTGCAAAGAAGAATGCACCATTTGAATCACCTAACTTCAACCATTGCACTCTGGATTTTTGTTGCATAACACTCTCTTCAACCTTACTCCATTTCTCTAGCTGCGGTTGTAGTTCTCTTTCATGTTGTCTGTTAGCTGTAACTGTTTCATGATCCTTCATAAGTTCTTGAACACATTGCAACTACCCTCTAATATCTGTCACCCTATTGCTGACCCCTTTAAACTCTTTGTTGTTTAGCTGTTTAAGACTTGTTTTCACCTTTGCAAGCTTTTGCCATACATCCTTTAAGTCTCTTCTGTTTCCTTCCAATCATGTTGTTTTCACTGTCTGCAAGAACTCTGGATGTTCGGCTATACAGTTGAAAAAGTTGAAAGCCCTGCAGGTACCTCTGATTGTTCTATCTAGTTCCAAGCTCAAAGGGGAGTGATCAGATGCTCCTAGATTCATAATGTAAATCTCCATTTGAGGCATCTTCAACATCCACTTTGCATTCACCAGAGCTCTATCTATCTTGCTATAAGTGTTCCCATTAGACCAAGTATAAGATCTGCCTGCTAATTTCAATTCTGTCATGACATTATCAATCATGAATTCACGGAAGTCCCTTATTTCTACCTCCTGGATTGGTCTTCCTTGAGGTCTATCTTCATATGATAATACAACATTAAAGTTCCCTATGCATATCATAGGTTCATGAGCCCCTGTAACCATGCATGCCAAATCTTCCCAAAGTTTTCTCCTATGTTGGATATTATGCAGACCATAGATTACTGCTAATAAGTAGAACAACATGTTAGTCCTTTTTATTACTATTAGACCATGGATATATTGATCATATTAGTTCATAGCGATGCATTCAATCACATGAGGATCCCACATCAATCAGATTCTACCCTTATCAGTGTGCTCATAATTTACTTCCCATTTCCAACCTTGTGCTATCTTTTGAGTTACTTTTTTTGCTAATTGCTCCTGTTTTTTATGCTCCAGTATTGCTACTATGCCTACATTATTTTCCTTCATAAACAACTTGAGCTCCTTCTATTTATGAAGTTTATTTATTCCCCTTGTATTCCAAGTAACCAACATCATTGCACCAGTTTAGGATTTGTTCCTCCAGTGCTATCTCCTTTACTCCCCTGATCACCATATGAGCTAGTTGTGCCATGTTCCTGAACTACTAGAGATGCAAACCCATTTTACATTGTCATTTGTTGTGGTTGTACTCCTGAATCCCCTATTGCTACTGGTTTTGAGCTTACTTGTGTCCATGTCTTAGCTTCCTCACTACATGCTTCCTTATTAGTCTCAACATTGGCCTTGTTTCTTGTATCCACCCTTCCATCTGCAATAGTTGCTTTCTTTTGTACCCACTTATTGACCACCTTAGGAGTTGTTGTTCTCTTTCGAGGACCTTCCCTTATGTGACGCCAATGCGCCACTTGCATACATGTAGTACAATATTCAGGAACTCATTCATGCTGCACTATCTTCTCAAACATTCTTCCATTTAATTTTCTACCTTGAGCTTTTTGGTAGTTCCCTTTCAACATCCATTTCCACAAACACTCTAGCATAAGAGATCCTATCCACCTTAGTAGTGCATTCATCTGCATACAATAAAACACCTAGACCACTACTTATTCTAATAAATGAATTCATACTCAAATAGTTCGGAGGTAAGTTTGGGTATTTCACCCAAAAGGCATAGTCTGTAATACCTCTTTGTTGAAATCAAAATTAACACTCCACACCTTAATAATTATGGGCTTGGTATTCAACATATGTGGCCCTGAGTACAACACTTCATTCCTATCATCTAGACTAGCAGATCTGACTAAGAAATAGCCATCATTATGATAGTAAACCTTAGGCTTACTTATAGTGTTCACCTGGAGTGCAATATACCTTTCAATTGCAGCAATTGTTGGGGAATCTCCCACCACATATAGGATTAGTTCTTGTTTCCAGTACTCTGTTGCTTTGTCAAATTCATCTTTATTCAGTTCTATGACTTTTTCCCCCTTCTTCACTACTAGAATTATATTGCTCAAACTCATTCCCTTAGCTGACATCCTATCGTTATCAAAGAAATTCGCCCATTTCTCAGCAGGCTTTGTGTTCATGTCCAACTTTCTTTGTAAACCCCTTTCCCATTATTGTCCTTGTCTGGTATCTCACTGAGTTCCCTCCTGCTCGTCCCAGCATGGGTTTACTAGTGGTACTGTTTCATTGGTTTGAGGGTTCACCACTTTCGTTGGTAGAGGTTGCCACTGTTCCATTGCTTGCTTTCCATGTTTGTCCTCAAATCTTTTTTGTTTGTCTAGATCTACCGTCTCCTGTCCTTTTGGTGTTACCTCCGTCTTAGCTGCTGCCTTATTCTATCGTCCTCTCGCCATTTTTCGGTCAGTGGTTCACTTTAGCAAGTCACGCTACCATGCACCACTAAACTATTATAGTTTATTTGTACTAAAATAAATCATAAACTATTTATTGTTAGTTAATTTGAATTCGCTCTTTTAATTCTACTAGTAAGTATCTTGGCAACAATCTTATAAAGAGTAGTACAACATGCTATTGGTCTAAAATCCTTCACATAGGAGGGGGAAGGAACCGTAGGCACCAGTGTTATTGTAGTACAATTACATGTCCTCATCAGCTTCCCATTTCTGAAAATTATTGCACAACTACATATACCTCTTCCTTGACCAGGCCCCAATGAGTAGTAAAAAACTCAATAGGATAACCATCAATTCCAGGACTCTTGTCTTTAGGCATATCTCTATACTAATCTCATGGATCAATTCCAATTGTTTCTCTCTAGTTAGACAAGGACCCCTCTTTGTAACCACTATATTTGGACTCATCAATTCCTCATTACTAGCTCCCATAAGATTGGTAAAAATGATCAAAATTCAGCTTCAACCTCCTGTGGTTCTATCAACTTTATACCATTCTCTGTGTAAATAGAGGAAATGTTGTTGTGGTTTCTTATGATCTTCAGTTGTGCATGGAAACACTTTGAATTTGAATCGTCACTATCTATCCAGCAAGCTCTAGATTTCTGTCTAAGCACCTTTTTCTCTACCAAGTTCCACTTCTGTATCTCCATCAAAATAGTCTTCTCCTGATCAAATAAACCTTGATTAAATAAATCTTGTGACATATCAACTTGTATAACTTTGATTCTCTGTCTAGCTTGGTTAAACTTTTTATTATAAGAATCCATAAACTTTGTTTAGATCCTTCAGTTCCACCTTAAGAAGTTTCAATCTAAACCATATGACGGCTATAATATCACCCCTCGTTGGCCTTAACCATGCATGCTTAGCTATATCTTTAATAGCTATACTCTATTTGTACCTTGTTGTTTATTGCTCCAAGTGAAAAAACATCCATGTGCCTTCAGAAGAGTGAGTTGTAACTGGTTTAGCATTTCCTTGAACGCCTGCACCTCAACAACGGTTACAGGTTGACCAATCCTCTCATTGACAGACATAACATTTTTCAAGTCTCTACTAAGAATTCATGGTACTTGTATAGTCTGTAAAGTTAGCCACAAGAGCTCTCTTTGACTTTGCTCATTCTTTGCATACATTCTAGTGACAATAGCTGAGAAGTAATTACCTATATCATCCACCAGACAGTGGATAAACTGTTCATGGATATGCAGAATATGAACATTAACATGTATCCTCCATAATAGCCAAATTCTACCATTTTACCATGAGGGATAGTTGCCGCAATAAATTCAGTCTCTAGCAAATTTCATCAAGATTGGTTTAGTCTTCCTCTCTTTTACTCTAGTTTCTAAACACCCAAATAGATCTATTTTATTCCTTTGCAGAAAGAGCATCAACTCTTTCTGTTTATAGGGCTGGTTTAGCCCTCTAACATTCCATGAACTAATGATCACGGAGGTTGAAATGTAGAGGACTTACCAAAGTCTTGCATTCTTGGAATTCCAGCACCATGTTCAGCCAACAGCTCAAACCTATTATTTCCACTCATCACTGTATGATGACCGGCTGGCACTAGTTGTTCAACCCTCATAATACCCCCTTTTGCCTTGTATTCTGTATCACTTGTGGAGGCACCACCTCCAACCTATCAAGCTCTAACTCCTCCTTTGGTCTAGCCTGCCATGGATGAGCAACCCGCTTTCTACTTCTCCCCAGTGTTTTGGACGGCGAAAGGCGACAAGAGCCTGCCTCGCCGGCGCCAATTATTATCAAAAATTAAAAATATTTAATTGCATATATAAATATCCAAAATCTCAATAGCAATAACATATATTAGCAAATATTTCAATTCAAAAACTAATAGTAGATACTAAAAGTATAGAACTTTAAAGACCCAATAATTCAAAAGACATTTGACAAGCAATACTAGAACTCTAAAAGTCTATTCTTCTTCAAAATTATCCAACTCTTGAAGATCAACATCCTCTACATCATGATTATATTGCTCCTCATCTTCTTCCTCGTCGAATTCTTCATCAATTAGTGTCCGAGTCAGTGGCGGAGCCAGGAATTTCGCCAAGGGTGTTCAAACTTTAAAAGAGTCGATAATTATTTTTTTAGCGGAGCGGGTGCACAAAACATTATTTTTTTACTAATGAGTGGGTGCACCCAAATTTAAAAATTAAATTACATATCACTTAATAACTAAATCATACGGAAACTTAAAATTATAAAACTATGAATGGTATAAATCAAAACCAATGGACAAAAGTCAACAAAAACAATTTTAGCTACTGGTTGAATATACTCCCTCTAGTTCATATTAAATGAATTATTGAAACTTTTTTCGTGATTCAAATAACTAAATGTTTCAAAGTTTGAGAGAATTATCGAAACTTTTTTCCATATTTACCTTTTGTTTTAGTAAGATTCTTAACTATTTTACATTTTGTAAAAAAATTGTTTAGAAATAATCAAAAGTATAATAGTGGATAATAATCTTTAATTTTATCTTTAAAACAAAATTCTTGAGAATGTGTATACCTAATAATTCACTTAATACAGGTCGAAAATATATAGAAAACAATAAAATCTTAATTATTAGATTAATCAATTTAAGGCTAGAAACATAAAAAAGATACGGGCAGCTATTTCTATGTTTTTTTTTTGTTTAAAACGGATTGTTAAAAAAACGCAGCAAGTGAGGATTTGTTTTTTTTTTTTGTTTAAAAAGAGTGTGTGTTTAAAAAAACGCTGCAAGTGAGAATCGAACCGCAGACCTGTTACACATAAATGAAAAGAGTGTTTAAAAAACATGTTACAACTGAGGATTGAACCGCAGACTTGTTACTCATAAATGAACACGCTTACCACCAAACCACTAGCCTTTGTCGTGATTTAGGGTGTTCAATTAATTATATATCCAGTTATTAGACAGTATTTTACCTATATACATGGTATAATTTTCCGGCGAAGGGTATTCGGCTAACCACCCTTTCATACATGTAGCTCCACCCCTGGTCCGAGTCCTACTTGAAGTTGAACTTGTAGATGTAGTTTCTACTCCTTTGCCCTTGTCAAGTGCTCTTGATCTTGAAGAAAGTCCCCTAAGATGATAGATACTCTCGTCAGCTCCAATAGTCGTAGCGACACTACCCCAAGTAAGATCACCTTCCTCATATACTAGTTCATCTTTTTGATCTTCGGGGCATCCAACTAACCATTCATTTGAATAATCAATGTTATCCAAGAGAATTGGATCAATGTTATCACGAGCATCATAACGGCGTTTCAATGTTCTATTGTACTTAATGTACACTAGATCATTGAAACGAGATAGTGCAAGCCTATTCCTCTTATTGGAATGAATATTAGCATAAGTTATAGATATTAAGTAATAGATACTAATACTAATATAATATGGAAATAAGGATATTTTTTTTTTTCTTACGTGTTCAAACACACTCCAATTTCGCTCCCATCCGGATGAGCTAGCAGTTAGGCTTAATACTTTCATGGCAAACTTTTGCAAGTTTGGTGTTTGACTACCAAATAGTGACCACCATTCAACTATAATAAAATAAATTTAAAGGTTAATGAGTATAAATAAGTCAAATAATTTAAGTAAGAGCTAAATCAACTCACTTACCCGGTGGCCTTGTGTCTTTGGCTCTTTTAGCTTGACCACAACCAAATAGTCCAACCGCCATTTTGTACTTAGGAAGCTCAGCGACTAGTAAATCTTGTATTGATGTATCGGGGTTCATCTTCTCAACACATGCATGATACTCTTCCCATAGACTAGCTAGTAAATTGCCCTCTTCTTGAGCTTTATAAAACAATCCTGGGTTCAAAATATGGTATGCATCATGCAAAGGCCGAAGGAGTTGGTCTTACCACCTTGCATCAATAATTTCAAGAACTTTCTCATATTGCTTCTTAACTTCACGAAAACCCCGTGCAATAGTTTCTTTGGCTCTATCCATTGCTTCATAAATATAGACCATTGGTGGTTTTTTCTCCCCATCCACCAAACGAAGCATTGTTGGCAAAGGGCCACAAATTGTAAGTACCCGAACAACATCACTCCAAAACTAGGCAGAACTAAGAAGGTTGGCAACTTCTTTCCCCAAAGTTTCCTTTGCAAATTTACTTGAAGTCCATTCAGTTGAGAGGACTAAATTCTCAAGTTTTTCTTTTGTATGTACATAGCTCTCAAAGTTAAGAAGGTCATTGCAAATCTAGTCTTGGCCGGTTTCACCAAAATTCTTTGCTTGGTGAATTTTCTCATCAAGTTTAACAACAACGACCTTTGACTAATGTAAGAATGGATTTTGATGGCCTTCTTAAAACTGTTAAAGTAATATTATAGTAATTAGTAGCTAATGAGTATTAAATATTGACTATAAAGAAAGTCAGAGGATAGGAGAGTGATATAATTGCCAGAAGCCTATGGATTAATCTTGAATATGTCACCAAATATCAAGTTGATGCAATGAGCAGCACATGGAGTCCAATAAATGTATGGGTACGCACCCATCATCATGTTCCCCGCTGTAACATTCTCACTAGCATTATCGGTGAAAATTTGTTCAACATTTCCAAATCCAATTCTTTCAATAGCGCTTTCAAACAAGTTGTACATTTTGGTGGAATCGGTAGATTCATTGCTAGCATCAACAAAACCAAGAAATACACTACTGATTGGAGAATTCATCAAAATATTGATGATCATTTTACCATTTCGTGCCGTCCATTTGTCCATCATAATGGAACATCCAAACTTTGTCCATTGCACTTTATGCTCATCAACAACGTTTTCCACTTTCTTCACCTCTTTTTTTTGGTGAGTAACTCTAACTTCATGGAATGTAGGAGGCTTCATTCTGGGGACATATTGCCCTACTGCCTCAATGAACTTATCAAATGATTTGTAATTGGCACAATTAAAAGGGAGTCTCACATCGTACATCCATATTGCAAAAGTACTTACCGCACGCACTTTTAGAATTTTCTTGGTTTGTTGAGAATATGTCTCAGGATATTGCAGAAATAAAATAGTTAGCTATTTTTACGTTTTTTAAATTATGTTATTAGAGTCCTATTTGACTTATATTTAGGAGTTAGTTCTTTTTATTTGTTATTTGAATTAAACTGATAAGTTAGTATCTTATTTTTCTATTTTTAGTTAGGAATTATATCTATAAATGCAAGTCTCTGGATTATTAATAAAAATTCCCTTTGACAATTATGCAGTATTTTTTCTCTCAAAATCTTTCTCTGTTATTTTCTTAATTTCTTGATTAAAAAACCAATAGGTTTTATCAATTCCTGTTCCTTTTTCAAAGCTCCTTTTTGTTGTGATTTTTGTGGAAAATAGAGATTCATAGGGCTTTTCGTCACGTTCCGCACCGTGGATAATGCACCTCCACAAGAAGATATCTTTTGAGTTTTGGAGGGAGGCACCATTTCAGCATACTCATACATATCATCATCATCATCAATATTAACATATTCTTCTGGCTGCCTCACTTGAAATTTCGAATTACTAGCAATTTTATTTGCCATATAAGCCCTTATTTCATCTCTAATCTCCGACGGACAAGATGTACATTGTTTTACATTGTTGTAACCACCCATTAAATGTTGCTTATGTCTAGTAATACCACCATTAAAAGTACCCCCACAAAAAATACATTTAACTGAATCTTTTCTTGATCCTTGAGTACCATAATTCCATCAAATGTCCCTCTTTTTTCTAGCATCCGACATCATTGAACTCACTATTTATGAACAAATAAATACTATATTAATTATAATAAAATGAAATTAAGTAGGGAAGAAATAATTATAGAAGGAATAATTTTTTAAAAAAATATAGACAGAGTAGTGAGCAGTGAGTAACAAAAACAAAGCAACAAAATAGAGCAGTCAACGGGCAGCAGTGAGCAACAAAACAGAGCATTTCATTGTTCACTGGAAAAAAAATAGAGCATAGACTAACTAAAGAAGAAATTTAAGTAGAGAAAAACTTAAAAGAAGAGAAGAAGAAGAGAACTGATTGAAGAAGAAGAAGTCGAGAAAAACTTAAAAGAAGAAGAAAAAAAAAGTGATCTCGTAGTCATACCTGGCAGCAGACGCGAGGAGAAGAGTAGAAGAAGCATATGTGACTCGTGACTGAGGAGAAGAGTAGAAGAAGCAGACGCGACTCGCGATGTGAATGAAAGTTTGCAGAAAACCTTAATTTTGACTAATATTATTAAGACCTTTTTTTTATAAAAACAAATGTTGCCACCTCGCCTCACCATCGCGGTCGCCTTATTGACGTCATACCTCGCCTATTTTAATTCGCCTCACCTCACTTTAATTAGGCGTTAAAGCCAAGCCTTGCCTCGCTTTGTTGCCTTTGGCGAAAGGCGAGCGCCTTCCACAACACTACCCTGACAGACAAGATCTACATTGTTTTACATTTTTGTAACCACCCACTAAATGTTGCTTGTGTTGAGTAATACCACTATTAAAAGTACCCCCACAAAAACCACATTTAACTGAATCTTTTGTTGATCCTTGAGTACCACAATTCCATCCAATGTTACTCTTTTTGCTAGCATCCGACACCATTGAATTCACAATTTATGAACAAATAAATACTATATTAAGCAGTATAAAACTAAATTAAGTAGAGAAGAAATAATTATAAAAGAATTAATTTTTTTTAAATATAGACAGAGTAGTGAGCAACAAAAATAGAGCAACAAAACAGAGCAGTGATCAATCAGAAGTGAGAAACAAAAACAGAGCAGTTCATTGTTCACTACCACTAGAAAAAATAGAGCATGGACTGACTGAAGAAGAAACTGAAGTAGAGAAAAACTAAAAAACTGAAAATAAGAGAAGAAGAAGAAGAGAACTAAATGAAGAAGAAGAAGAAGAAGTCGAGAAAAACTGAAAAGAAGAAGAAAAAGAAAAGGTCTCCTAGTCATACCTGGCAGCAGATGTGAGGAGAAGAGTAGAAGAAGCAGATGCAACTGAAAAAGAAGAGTAGAAGAAGCAAATGCGACTTGTGATGTGAATGAAAGTTTGCAGAAAACCTTAATTTTAACTAATATTATTAAGTTAGACCTTTTTTATATATAAAAAAAAGGTGCCACCACCTCACCCCGCTATCGCCATCGCCTTATTTGCGACATACCTCGCCTATTGAAATTTTCCTCGCCTCATTGTAATTAAGCGTTACAGCCTCACGTCGCCTTTGGCGAAAGGCGAGTGCATGTCATAGCACTCCTCCGACGGACAAGATGTGCATTATTTTATATTTTGGTAACCACCCATAAATGTTGCTTGTGTCGAGTAATACCACCATTAAAGTACTTCCACAAAAAACACATTTAACTGAATCTTTTCTTGATCCTTGAGTACCATAATTTCATCCAATGTCCCTCTTTTTGCTAGCATCCGACGCCATTGAATTCACTATTTATAAACAAATAAATACTATATTAATTAGAATAAAACTAAATTAAGTAGAGAAGAAATAATTATAGAAGGATTAATTTTTTTTAAATATAGACAGAGCAGTGAATAGTGAGCAACAAAAATAGAGCAACAAAACATAGTGGTGAGCAACAAAAACAGAGAAATAAAATAGAGCAGTTCAGTGTTCACTATCACTAGAAAAAATAGAGAATAGACTGACTGAAGAAGAAACTGAAGTAGAGAAAATCTAAAAAACTGAAAAGAAAAGAAGAAGAAGAAGAGAACTTACTGAAGAAGGAGAAGAAGAGGTAGAGAAAAACTGAAAATAAGAAGAAAAAGAAGAGGTCTCCTAGTCATACGTGGTAGCAGATGTGAGGAGAAGAGTAGAAGAAGCAAACGCGACTCGCGATGTGAATGAAAGTTTGCAGAAAACCTTAATTTTGACTAATATTATTAAGTTAGACCTTTTTTTTATATAAAAAAAGGCGCCGCCACCTCGCCCTGCCATCGCCATCACTTTATTTGCGCCATACCTCGCCTATCGAGATTCACTTCGCCTAGCCTCGCCTTGTTGCCTTTGGCGAAAGGCGAGTGCCTGTCACAGCACACCTCCGATGGACATGATGTGCATTGTTTTATACTTTTATAACCACCCATAAATGTTGCTTGTGTTGAGTAATACCACCATTAAAAGTACCCCCACAAAAAACACATTTAACTGAATCTTTTGTTGATCCTTGAGTACCATAATTCCATCCACTGTCCCGCTTTTTGCTAGCATCCGTCGCCATTGAATTCACTATTTATGAATAAATAAATACTATATTAATTAGTATAAAAATAAATTAAGTAGCAAATAAATAATTATAGAAGGATAAAAAAAAATTAAAAATATATAGATAGAATAGTGAGCAGTCAGCGGTGAGCAACTAAAACAGAGCAGTGAGCAGTCAGTAGTGAGCAACAAAATAGAGCAGTTCACTGTTCAATACCACTGGAAAAAACAGAGAATAGATTGACTGAAGAAGAAACTGAGGTAGAGAAAAACTGAAAAACTTAAAAGAAGAAAAGAAGAGAAGATGAAGAGGATGGACTGAAGAAGAAGAAGAAGAAGTCGAGAAAAACAAAAAAGAAGAAGAAAAAAAAGAAGTCTCAGAGTCATACCTGGCAGCAGACGCGAAGAGCAAAGTAGAAGAAGCAAATTCAACTCGCGACTGAGAAGAATAGTAGAAAAAGAAGACGTGACTCACGATGTGAATGAAAGTTTGCAGAAAAACCTAATTTTGACAAATATTATTCAATCAGACTTTTTTTAAAAAAAAATAAGGCGTTGCCACCTCGTCTCGCCATCGCCATCTCCATCGTCTTATTGGTGTCATACCTCGCCTATTTAAATTTGTCTTGCCTCACTGTAATTAGGTGTTACAGCCTCGCCTTGTCGTCTTTGGCAGTTCACTGTTCACAACCACCGGAAAAAACAGAGCATAGACTGACTGAAGAAGAAATTGAAGTAGAGTAAAATTAAAAAATTGAAAAGAAAAAGAGAGGAGAACTGACTGAAGAAGAAGAAGAAGTGGAGAAAATTTGAAAAAAAAGAAGAAGAAAAAGAGGTCTCGTAGTCATACCTGGCAACAGACCGCAACTCGAGACTGAGGATAAGAGTAGAAGAAATAGACGCGACTCGCGATGTGAATGAAAGTTTGCAGAAAACCCTAATTTTGACTAATATTATTAAGTCAGACGTTTTTTTTTAAAAAGGCGCTGCCACTTCGCCTCGCCAACATCATCGCTTTATTGGCGTCATACCTCGCCTATTTAAATTTGCCTCGCCTAACTATAATTAGGTTTTACAGCCTCGCCTCACCTTGTCGCCTTTGTCAAAAGGCGAGCGCCTTCCACAACACTACTTCGACGGACATGATGTACATTGTTTTACATTTTTGTAACCACCCACTAAATGTAGCTTGTGTCGAGTAATACCATCATTAAAAGTACTACCACAAAAACACATTTAGTTGAATTTTTTGATTATCCTTGAGTACCATAATTTCATCCAATGTCCCTCTTTTTACTAGAATCCGACGTCATTGAATTCACTATTTATGAACAAATAAATACTATATTAATTAGTATAAAACTAAATTAAGTAGGGAAGAAATAATTATAGAATGATTAAATTTTAAAAAATAAAAATATAGACAGAGCAGTGAGCAGTGAGTAGTGAGCAACAAAAACAAAGCAACAAAACAGAGTAGTTCACTGTTTACTACCACTGAAAAACCGAGCATAGACTAACTGAAGAAGAAACTGAAGTAGAGAAAAACTGAAAAACTGAAAAGAAGAAAAGAAGAGAAGAAGAAGAGAAATGACTGAAGAAGAAGAAGAAGTCGAGAAAAACTAAGAAAAAGAAGGAGTCGAGAAAAACTAAGAAAAAGAAGAAGTCGAGAAAAACTAAGAAAAAGAAGAAGTCGAGAAAAACTAAGAAGAAGAAGAAAAAAAGAGGTCTCGTAGTCATACTTGGAAGCAGATGCGAAGAGAAGAGTAGAAGAAGCAGATGCGACTCGCCATTGAGGAGAAGAGTAGAAGAAGCAGACGCAACTTGCGATGTGAATGAAAGTTTGCAGAAAAACTTAATTTTGACTAATATTATTAAGTCAAACCTTTTTTTTTAAAAAAAAAAAAAGGCATTGCCACCTCGCCTCGCCATCGCGATCGCCTTATTAACGCCATAACTCGCCTATTTAAATTCGTCTCGCCTCACTGTAATTAGGCATTCAAGCCTCGCCTCGCCTTGTCGCCTTTGACGAAAGGCGAGCACCTTCCACAATACTGCTCTGACGGACAAGATGTACATTGTTATACATTTTTGTCACCACCCACTTAATGTTGTTTGTGTCGAGTAATATCACCATTAAAAGTACACTCCCAAAAAACACATTTAACTGAATCTTTTATTGATCCATGAGTACCATAATTTCATCCAATTTCTCTCTTTCTGCTAGCATTTGACGCAATTGAATTCACTAGTTATGAACAAATAAATACTATATTAATTCGTATAAAACTAAATTAAGTAGGGAAGAAATAATTATAGAAGGATAATTTTAAAAAAAAATATAGACAGAGCAGTGAGCAGTCAGAGTGAGCAACAATAAATAGAGCATCAAAATAAAGCAGTGAGTAGTCAGCAGTGAGCAACAAAAATAGAGCAATTCGTTGTTCACTACCACTGAAAAAACAGAGCATACACTGACTGAAGAAGAAATTGAAGTAGAGAAAAACAGAAAACAGAAAAAGAAAAAAGAAAAGAAGAAGAAGAGAACTGACTAAAGAAGCAGAAGTCGAGAAAAACTTAAAAAAAAAGAAAAAAAGAGGTCTCATTGTCATACATGGCAACAGATGCAAGGAGAAGAGGAGAAGAAACAAATGTGACTCGCAACTAGGAAGAAGAGTAGAAGAAGCAGACATGACTTGCAATGTGAATGAAAATTTGCAGAAAACCCTAATTTTGACTAATATTATTAATTCAGACTTTTTTTTAAAATAAAGATGCTGCCACCTCGTCTCGCCATCGCCATAGCCTTATTGGCGTCATACCTCGCCTATTTAAATTCGCCTCGCCTTACTATAATTAGGCGTTATTGCCAGTGGCGGAGCCACCTTAGAATGAGGGTCCCTTCGGCGAAATATTATATGATTTATACATGGTTAAAATAATTGTTTAAGTATATATAGTAGATGTTGAACCCCCTTCAGCTACTTCGTGTGTCTATTTTTTTAGATTTTGAACCCCCTTATTGAAAATCCTGGCTCCGCCACTGGTTACAGACTCGCCTTGTCGCCTTTGGCGAAAGGCGAGCGCCTTTCAAACCACTGCTCTGTCGGACAAGATGTACATTCTTTTACATTTTTGTAACCACCCACTAAATGTTGCTTGTGTCGAGTATTACCACCACTAAAAGTTCCCCCACAAAAAACACATTTAACTAAATCTTTTGTTGATCCTTGAGTACCATAATTCCATCCAATGTCCCTTTTTTTCCTAGCATCCGACGCCATTGAATTCACTATTTATGAACAAATAAATACTATATTAATTAGTATAAAACTAAATTAAGTAGGGAAGAAATAATTATACAATGATTAACTTTAAAAAATATATATAGATAGAGTAGTGAGGAGTGAGCAACAAAAACAGAGCACCAAAACAAAGCAGTTCTTTGTTCACTACAACCGGAAAAAATAGAGCATAGACTGACTGAAGAAGAAATTGAAGTAGAGAAAAAGTGAAAAATTGTAAAGAAGAAAAGAAGAGAATAAAAAAAGAACTGACTGAAGAAGAAGAAGTCGAGAAAAACTTAAAAGAAGAAGAAAAACAAGAGGTTTCATAGTCATACCTGGCAGCAGATGCGAGGAGAAGAGTAGAAGAAGCAGACGCGACTCGCGATGTGAATGAAAGTTTGCAGAAAACCCTAATTTTGACTAATATTATTAAGTCAGACCTTTTTTTAAAAAAAATTAAGGTGTTGCCACCACGTCTCGCCATCGCCATCGTCTTATTGGTGTCATACCTTGCCTATTTAAATTTGCCTCGCCTCACTGTATTTAGGCGTTAAAGCCTCACCTCACTTAGCCATGTCGCTTTTTGCAAAAGGCGAGCACCTTCCACAATACTGCTCCGACAGACAAGATGTACATTGTTTCACATTTTTGTAACCACCAACTAAATGTTGTTTGTGTCGAGGAATACCACCATTAAAAGTACCTTCACAAAAAACACATTTAACCGAATTTTTTGTTGTTCCTTGAGTACTATAATTTCATCCAATGTCCCTCTTTTTGCTAGCATCCGATGCCATTGAATTCACTATTTATGAACAAATAAATACTATATTAATTAGTATAAAACTAAATTAAGTAGGGAATAAATAATTATAGAAGGATTGAATTTTTAATAATTATAGACCGAGCAGTGAGCAACAAAAACAGAGCAGTGAGCAGTGAGCAGTGAGCAACAAAAACAGAGCAGTTCATTGTTCACTACCACTGGAAAAAACAGAGCATAGACTGATTGAAGAAGAAACTAAAGTAGAGAAAAACTAAAAAACTGGAAAAGAAGAAAAGAAGAGAAGAGGAAGAGAACTGGCTGAAGAAGAAGTCGAGAAAATCTGAAAAAAAGAATAAAAAAAAGAGGTATCGTAGTCATACTCAGCAGCAGACGCAAGGAGAAGAGTAGAAGAATGAGATGCGACTCGCGACTGAGGAGAAGAGTAGAAGAAGCAGACGCGACTCGCAATGTGAATGAAAGTTCGTAGAAAACCCTAATTTTAGCTAATATTATTAAGTCATACCTTTTTTTTAAAAGACGCTGCCACCTCGCCTCGCCATCACCATCGCCTTATTGGCTCCATATCTCACCTATTTAAATGTGCTTCGCCTCACTGTAATTAGGCGTTAGAGTCTCGCCTCGCCTTGTCGTCTTTCGCAACACTGCTCCTACAGACAAGATGTACATTGTTTTACATTTTTGTAACCACTTACTAAATGTTGCTTGTGTCGAGTAATACCACCATTAAAAGTACCCCTACAAAAAACACAATTAGCTGAATCTTTTGTTGAACCTTGAGTACCATAATTCCATCCAATGTCCCTCTTTTTGCTTGCATCCGACGCCATTGAATTCACTATTTATGAACAAATAAATATGTTTTAAGAATATTCTTGATGCTAATTGATATGTTTTGTTTAGTATTGCGATGATTGCATACTAATCTACATGATTAGCGATATGCAGGGGTTCCCAAAGGAGTATGAGCACAATGGGAGACGGAAAAGACCTTACGGGAGCGAAGGCAAAAATAGCACAAAGGAAATGCATCATGGGCAGCACTAGCGTGCCGCTCCAACTTTAAAACCACTAAGGCCCAGCATTGACGCACCGGTAACGCATCACGCCATGTACTCAGTGACTGCAGCCAATTTTCGACGCTATGGTGGCTCCCTGCCCTCGAATTACCCGAGAATTTTCAGATTTTCAAGGATTCCAAATCCAAATAGGAGAAGGAATTAGTTCCCCAAACTCTATAAATAGGGCCCTAGGTTTATTTTGGAAAGGAACTTCTTCTTTTTCAAGTGCAAGAGCAAGGGATAACAATTCATCTTAGCTTTCAATCTTCTACTTTTTCTTTAGTCTTGAATCACATGAAAATAATCTTATTTAAGTTTTTGATGATTATGAGTGGCTAAAAGCCTTTGTTCTGGGGATGATTATGCAAACGTGGACACAAAGGACCCAACATTCATTAAAAATATTGTTTTCGAAGAGGTTTTCAAGAATGCATGCCTTAAATTTTTAGAAAGTGGCGAGGTATTCCTTATACATTATCAATTTGGTACATCGATTACCAAAGAGCATTACAATTTACAAAATCATAGTTATCATTCCACAATGTTGTATTTACATATAAATCGACATACAATTGAGGATTCATAATGGAGATGAAGCGCCAACACCGATGAATATAACAAAAGCTTATTAGGTTCAATATGACATATTGATAACCCTCGAATGTACACTTTACAAATCAATATACAAATGAACGTCAATCGTAAAGAACTCAATCAATAGGTTAGGGTCAAATCACACAGGGAACGATATATGATAAAATTTAATTAAGAAGTAAGATTTGTGATTTAATCTATTGTGGAGATGTAGAATCAATGTTTAATATAAATTTAAGTCTTAGATATTTCAAAATTAACAATTTAGAGTTTTGTTTAACAAATCGTTAACAAGATCAAAGAAACTAGAGTAATTGACAACTAAGACACTAATTCTATCACTGTGCACAATTAGGTATCAATTTCAAATATGGGTGAATGTAATTGCTTAACCATCATCAATTTCTAATGGGTAGGCTAGATCAATCAACAATACAATAAGTATTTTTCAATCGCAAATTGTCTATCATAAGATTTTTCTCAAACCTCACATGCTCTCTTCACAACCAATCTAATTCCTTGACGTAGTTTTTTCAAGCAAATCTAGCAATTGAAATCAATATCCAAGTATCAATCAAATCATCCAGTCTATGCACCTTTCTCAAGCAACCATAGATATGTAAGCTAAATTTGAGTTTGCAACCCCAAACCATGTATGAAAGTACGACAATAAAATTGAACCCATTGAAATTAACATGAATTTGAGCAATACACAAAAATCCAAATTCAATTTAACACTCAATTACATTACACACCTGACACCCCTAGAATATTGGGATTTAGTTACACATACTGAAAATAAAGAGAATTATATCAAAGAGATTGTAATCTATTCAGTTTGACTGATTCTAGCTTCAAATCCAAATTTCCCAATGCAAACCCACAAAATTTCAAGTTCAAACTAGTTAAAAACCCAAGATTCTAAGAAGGTTCTAAGTATTGTGTGTTTAGAGTGATAGAAGATACATTTTCTCCATCTTCAAAACAATTTATAATCTCCCAAAATTTGACAATAATTTCACTTCGAGACTCATTCAGCGACGTTAGTCGGGCTCGCCGAGTCAATCGGTGAGTCGCCGACTATTACTTCTTCTTGCTTTTCATTTTTACTTCAAGGCTTTAGGTGTAGAACAATATTTTGGCGAGCCTGATATCACCATTCACGATCGGTGAGTCGGTGATTCTCACCTATACTCGCCAAGTTGTCATTCATTTGTAGTAGAACTTTCAGAATGTTTTGACAATTACATCATGCCTCGCGGACTGAATCGGTGAGTCGCCATTCTTCATCTTTCCTCGAGGCATGCTTTGAAATTTTCAGCAGAAGTCTTAGTCACTTTTAGCGAGGTCCAGCCTATTCGGTGAGTCACTCTTTTCATTTGGCGAGATTTAAATTCTCCTCTTTCTTTGTTTTTCTATGTTTTTGGTTTCTTGTTGCATACATTTGTCCTTACCTTGTTCTTAAGCCTTCATAGCTGCAAATCAGTAGTTTAGCATTAGAAATGTACATTAAAAGGAATCGAGGACACTATTTGGTGAACTAAAAGCCTCAAATGAGTCCAAATTCCCCGACTCATCACATCAACGTCAAGCAAATGATAAATAGTTTACACCTTTCCCTTACCTGATTCATAGAAGGGTTTGTGATACAACCTGAAATTCAATAACAATATCTTCGTTAATTCAAGAATTACTAAGTTGATTTGTTGACCATTCTGGTGGAAAATTGTGTGAATTTTCTATAGATTTCGACCAATAAGATGACATTTGTTAATTTTCGCTATTATTAGAGTACCAATTGAATCGGATTGCAATTTTGTTTGGAAAATCAAATTCCAAACATAATTGTTGAATATGATTCTCTTGCTATAGTGAATATTATCAATGGTGTCTGGAAAATTCCTTGGAGGGTGACAGTGGAGGTTAATTCCATTCGAAAGCTGATGAACTCTTGGTCAGTAAGAGTACAACACTCCTTAAGGGAGGGAAATACTGTTGCTGACTTTTTAGCTAATCTGGTTTTTCATTTTGCAGGTAATTTTGATTTTCGAACATTTCAGGAGCTACCAAGCAATGGCAGGAAAATCTTTAACTTGGACAAACAGAGTACTCCTCAAATGAGAATAAGACAGTGTCAATAAGGTCAATGTGGAGATGTTTTTGACATCAAATCACAACTTTGTTTTGTTTAATGGTAGATGATGCAGGTAATGAACAATATAATGTTGTCTGAACTAAGTTTTGTTGGTTATACATATCATGCACCTGGTGAGAAATTTAGGTGTCACAACTGATATAAAACCATGACACATGTATTTTCGTATTCTAGTATCATCTACAGAGATTATAACAGTTCAAGCACAAGAGGGTATTTTGATATCCATTACAGGAGGGTTGTAAGCTTTTACCTGAACTTTCAAGTGATGAATTCCCATATCAGAATGACGAAGTTGTACATTAGCGTTCAACCAGAGGCACCTGCTACATCAAACAACAATAGTTAACTAATTTTCTAAGATTAAGGTAAAAGTGGTGGTATTAATCCCATTTGGTTAAAATAAAAAAAAATAAAATGTGAAACTATGCCTTTTCCGTTTAAAATAAACTACATCTTCTTTTAGCAAGAAATTTATGATGAATATGAATTCTTATGAGCTAATGTTCTTAGTGAAATTGAAATCAATGTTGGGTAGAAAGATCAAGGCATGTAGATATAGTTCAAACACAAACTTAGAGTTTTCTAACTTAGTCTACATGTTGTTTAACAGTTAAAACAATTAATCAAAGACACTGAGAATGTGGACACAATTTGACATACTTTTACAAATTAGAGATGTCTCAAACAATTCTTGATCTAAATGTTATTTAACATGTTAGATTGCAAGTTAAAAAGAAGAATAAGTTAATCAATATATTATTTGGAACGGTAAAATCAAACACACTCAAAATGAGGACAAAGTAAGGAAAACTTTAAACATAATTGGGCTAACATTACGTACACTACAAATTCAATAAGATATGACCTAATTAGATAATTCTATCCTGCGTGAAGCGTAGGCAATTTGACTAGCATGAGAAACGAAATAGAAAAAGCGTGTATGAAAAAAGAGAAAAAACTAAGAGACAATATTTTTTTCTGGCTATATTGCAATTTATTTTTTATATATGAAAAAATGGGACATATATGATAAATTTTACAAAAAAAACTAGTAAAAAATAAATTTGAACATCAAAATAGTAAATTGAAATTAGCCGTTGCTACAAAGAAGTACAAAAATGTGGAAGAAGAATCAAATATATACTTACATGAATGTTTTTTTCAATAATTTTTGTAAAAAATAATTTTTATTTTTTTTCACTTTCTTTAGGAAAAAAAGATATATATTATATTATATTAATATTAATATTAATATATTAAAAGCATGAACTCCTAAGTTGAAGTTAAATTACTATAATATCCCTAACTTAGGTTGTGACTTTTTCGATGAGTTGTGACTTTTCCAATAAGTTGTGATATTTTTCAAAGGGTTGTGAATTTTTGATGAGTTGTGACTTTTTCAAAGGGTTGTGACTTCTCGAAAAGGTCATGACTTTTCATATAAGACACAAAAAACACTTGTTCATACTACCCTTTGTTGACTATAAATAGAGGGGTTTCCTCTATTTATTATGGTTGAGTGAGTATGAAGTTTAGTGGAATATGAGGTACCACTATTCTGATGAAGTAAATTGTTTTATCCTAAGAGGGTATATTCAATAACCTCGAGTACTTGAGGAAAATACTTTTGATGATATAATAATTATTTTTTTACTTAATATATAAATTAGTATGTAATGTTCCAATGTATGAAGTTAACAGGATGTAGTCTGAATTCATTTGTTTTTGTTAACAATTTCTCTTGTGATGTAGATATATGTTTTTGAATATCTTTTTCCCAAAATTTTGAGAATTGTCACGATTTGTGTTTTTTTGATGCTCAAGACAAAAGAATGACTTTATTTATCAATACTTCTTATGTGATTTTGATTGTCAAGAAGTTTGTTTCAAAATAGTTATTGATATATGAACACTGCCCTTTTGTTTTGTTTATTTACTATTTCTCAATATTTCAGTATTGTAGACAAAGAAAAGTTTTATGACTTGTAATAACGCCAGTTGAAGTATGTATCAGTTTAATTTTTTTTATTTATTTAATAGCTAATTTTTATGAGATAAATATTTTCATTAATGCAAATATATATTTATATTTTGGTAGGTATTTGTAACGACCCTAAAAACAAACTAGAGTAACTAGAGCCTAACATGTGTTCGTTTGTGATCGTGTTGAGTATTGATGGTATTTCATGTGGTTCCTGACGGGGCTGCCCAAGTGAAGAGTTTTTAAGTAATTTCGTTTTTATGTGTTATTAGGTGGGGTTGATTTTAAATGGTTTATATATATATATATATATATATATATATATATATATATATATA